>VMDR010017595.1:0-19945 GCA_007922815.1 Macrotus californicus
GAAGATAGCACAAATTTTTCTTGAAGACTTACTATGTGTCATGTGCTGTGCGAAGCCCTAGGGATAGACACCTCACCCTCCATCCTTATGGTGAGCAGTGAACACACGGATGTTATAAATATGGTATTTGTGAGATAATAGATAATTCTCAACAGAGTTGGAGGTATCCCACATCCTAACTTCAAAACATATTACAAAGTTACAGTAATAAAAACAGTGTAGTAGTCATATAAAGACAGAAATATAGACCAATGGAACAGAATAGAAAGCTCAGGAAAAAAAAATTCTCAAGTACCCTTTAAATTTGGCCTAATTCTTGACCTGTTGTGTTGGATTGGAGGCTCCAGGGACCATGGGAAGCAAACATATTTTACGAGTTTACATGATCTGACAGTGGTTATTTTAGGGTTATTTTAGTGGTTATTTACATATCTTGCATCATAAAAATTTGGCCGGGTAAACACTGGATCACCAAGAGAGAAAAGTTGAACAACAACTCTTCAGACTAATAGCCGCATTTGTAAATCATTAGGCCCCCAGGTGTAGCTTCTGCTATTTCCTGGGCTGCCCAGTTGCCTTATGTGTCAGGCAGCAGAGTGGCAAAACGGGAAAAGGATAGGTTGCTTTGGTGTTCGACCTGCCTTTGGCATTAGACATAGCTTCACCCCTTACTAGAGGGGAAAGTTTGAGGGGGAGTGTCAGCCTCATCTATAAAATAAGAACAGTAACACTGTCCTCAGTGAAGATAAATTATATATATAAAGTCTAGAACAGAGTCCATAAACTATGGTCTGTGTTCCAAATGCAGCCTGCTGCTTTTTTTTTTTGTAAATAAAATTTCACTGAGACACAGGGACGCCCATTCATTTTGTATTGCCTACGTGTCTGCATTGCATCAGCAGAACTGAGTAGCCGTGATGAAAATGGTATGGCTCACAGAGCCTAAAATATTTACTCTCTAGACAAAGCCTGCTGACCCCTGGACTAAAATGGCTTTGAACCTATAAGATACTCAGTAAATACTAGTTACTACAGTTAGTCTCTTTTGCACTAGACCTAATTTGGGGTGATAGTAGGAAAGAAGGAATGAAGAAGGGTTGGCAGGAGAGGGGACTAGGGTGGATAATTGTCTCTTCCCATTTAATGGGAGCCCAAACTGGAACTGAACTTGAGTCTATGACTGAAACCTAATAGAGACCCAAACAAGTAAAATTTTATTTTTTTCTAATTGAAAACTGTCACCAGTCCAAAAACTTTATTGTGGAAAGTGCTGTATGAATCACTATTGAAGTTACTAGTTGATTCTTGGTAATGGTTGTTGTTGGCAGGGACCTTGACAATATTCCACCAGGGCTGAGCATGGCCGTTCCAGGCAGTGTTCCTTGTGTTGGTATTGATTTCAATTAAAACAGGTTATCTGAATCACTGGACTTCCTGTTGGCTGCACTCATTGCCCGGTGATGCAAATGAAAGGCCTGTTTCAAACCTTTGATATCTAGTTACTGACAACAAGGCCCAGACAGCTGGGGATACAAACCGAACGGAAGCACCAATCGATGCAGAAGGAAGTGATCTTCATTTGCCCGGCGTGATGGCATCCATCTCGGGCCTGACAACTTTCTAACAATTATTGACTGTGAGGGCAGGCAAATCTTACAAATTCATCTTATTTCTTATCAGGGCAGGTAATTAAGTGTGTCCCAAAACATTTAATTTGGTTCAAGCCCTTGTGTACAAATACTTTCTCTTCTTTTTTTCTCCATTAGGTCAGTCTCTGTGGGAGGCACTTGTGTGTCTGTGCGAAACATAGCACAATGGTGCTCTGGGTCTGCACGTTTGCTCCTGGGATGAACATTCGAATGGCTATAGAGGGTATGGTTTCCCATTACTCTCTATCAATTGAGCCAACTGCATATGAAACATCAAGTAGTTATTGGGCAGAAGATAGCAAATTATATTTTGGTTTTATTGGCCTGAACATTTTGTATTCGAGAGGGAAGTGGGTACAGTATTCAGGAGGAAAGGGTGAGAAAGTTATCTTGCAGATGAGGACTCTGTAAAAGCTTTAATAGCACTGCCTGGTTTCCCTGTGACACTGGCTGGCACGACCCAGAAGAGGCTGTACCTTGAGCTCCCGTCTCACAGTGAGGACGTTGCAGAGCATAGCCTCAGAGCTCTGATGGACGCAAACATGAGAAAGAAACGTGATGGTTCAAACTATGAAAGTTTGGAGGATATTTGTCTCTGCCCCTTCACCCACGCTGACTGATACACAGGGGCTCAGAGAGTTGAGCTAACTTGCCTGAGATGACAAGGCTGATATGTTGTGGAGACAGGATTTGAATCCACTCTAATTCTAAAGCTTGTGCTTAAAACCACTGTTGTGTAGGAGAAAGAATTTCCTGGGCTTTATGTGTGGGATTGACTGGAACACGGAGAGACTAGAGACAAAGCGACCCTTTAGGAACACTTTACATATAAGCTTATGAGAATCTGGAAGAACATGCTTATTTAAGGACTATGATTTATGCAGAATAGCTGCCTCATAAATAACACTTGAAAAGGTGAATGGATTTTTCTGACTGTAGATGCCAGTAAGTGCTGCTGTGGCCACCACATTTGGGGTAGTCATTTTCTTTACTGGCTCATCTTTCTTTTAAAAAATTCTTTGCTTTTCCCCACACATCATTGCTGGCAGAGTCACTGAGTCATTGGCAGCTTCCCTGGGGATGGTCCCTTCCCCCAGGATTGGCTCATCCTGTGCTGTCCAAATGGATAGAA
Organism: Macrotus californicus; assembly: GCA_007922815.1. Classification (NCBI taxonomy): domain Eukaryota; kingdom Metazoa; phylum Chordata; class Mammalia; order Chiroptera; family Phyllostomidae; genus Macrotus; species Macrotus californicus. The sequence continues at coordinate 2,782 of VMDR010017595.1, forward strand.
GGCACTCTGCCCTATGGCTAGATCCTCTGTTGGCATTGCCAGAGGTCCTTATTGCCTTTTGTCCACCCTGTCCATTGTGGGTCAGCACTGTCAACTGAAATTTAATTCATACTTCCTTCATGCTACTTATAATGTCCTAGCAAAAAATCCTTTTGGTGTTATTTTTTCCTTGCCCTCTCCCTCATTCTTATTTGGCATTTCACACTAAGGATGGCATGGGGGTTAGTGAAAGATGAAGGAAGTCTTTCTTCCATTTTACAATTGCAATTATTTCCTTATTTGGTGTCATTCAGAACCTGAAAATACAACCCACATTTCAGTCCATGCTCCCTGCCTCCTAAGTCCTCGAGCCAGAAAAGGAGTCGGCAAACTTACCACCCATTTGTCACTGGCGACTGGAAAACAGGGGAACTGGAGAAGGACAAAAGGAGGAAAAATGATTGGACAAAAGAAACAGGGTGAGGAAGAAAAAGTGGTAAGAAATAAAATATGTTAGCTTTACCTTGTACTAAAAGCATGCATTTCTATATCAAGATGTCCTCTTAATACGATTTTGTTCTTACTATGCGGTGGAAGCTGATATCACTTTCAATGGATAAAATTGGCATGCTATTCTTGAATGCAATTTTGACAGGAATAAATAACTTTGTAAAATATCTGAGACAGGCTTGTATAACCAAGGTAAGCATTTTTTAAAGGATGATTTAATGTGAAAAATCTATGTTTGATAGATATTAGGCCTCTCTCATAATGTAGTCATCCTATAAATGACAATAATTGACCTAGAAAGAATATTCAGAAAAGCTGGGTGAAGTCTATGAACTCACAAAGGGTGTTGCTTCAGAATGAACGACAGCCCAGTCCACAGATATCTATTGAGCAGCTACTACATTTCAACGCATGTACTAAGTCCCAAGAACACAAAGATGACAGGACATCACCTTGCAGTGAACTGGAGACACACAGAAAGTCAGGTAGAACAGAGGTGGTGGTGGTTGGGGGAGGGGGGAGTGCTTTCTGACAGATGGGAGAGATTTAGCGAGTCTTGAGTGAGTAGAATTTGGTCCTGGGAAGAAGAGATTTCAGTCAGAGGAAAGGAAAGCCTCTGAGGAGCCACGGATTGTTCAAAATTGCTAGAGCTTAAAATGCGAAGTACAGAGTGATGAGCAATAAGGGCAGAGAAGTAGCAACTCTTTGCTACTATTACATTGCAATTAAGACATCTAAGATTTAATACTTTATGTCATGGGGAGGCGTGCTCAAGAATATTTCAGTTAAAAGCCTGAAAGATTCATGATAAATTATCAGCATATTTGAGAGCATATTTGACACCACTCTTGACATATAGCATTTCTTATTTTCTTAGGTATAAATGGTATGTCTTGTACATTTAACTATTATGTGCAATGTTTGCATATTGGAAAATGCAAGAGAAGCATCAGAGTAGTATATATTTAGGGATTAAATTCAGGGCACAGGAACAATTTCCTATGAATTCAAAGGAAGGAGAAAACCTTTGAAGTTCAAGGCATGTCCCTTCCTTCCTGGTGTTCTTCCTTCCCCCTTTTTATTACTTCCCCCCTTCCCTCTCTTTGTTTCCTTCTACAATTATGTACTGGTCTCTGCGTGCCAAGATATATGCCAAGATTTGGGAATATAGTGGTTAGCAGAAACAGACAGCTATTTAACTATAGCCCCTCAAACATAATTATAATAGTAGCAGGTATTCTCAAGAAAGCACACTTCGTAAAAGGCAGAGCACTAAACCGGGTCGTATGGCATATAGAAACATCTTTTTAAAGAGTTTGTTAAACTGACACATGAAGAGTGCATAAGAAAAGGCAGCGTGTTCTTGAAGGGTGAGTAGCTGTGGACAGATGATGAGAGGCAGGGAGGGCGTGTGAGCCTCGCTAAATGATGTGAAGAGAGACAAAGACAGGAAATCTCTGAACGGACGGCGCAGAGGACTCAGTTGGTCCATAACATCAGCTTCAGGTGTTATGATTTTTCTTCTTTAATTAACCTATGCTAAAGCCTTTTCTGACATCCTGAAAATACATCTTTTTGTTTCCTACTTTTCATTTTAGTGATTTCAGAAAGACCTATAGTTTTTACCTTTCTTCATTTCCTTTTATCAGGTAATTAATTCAGACCCCACTTACTTGGAACTTACTTTGACAGAATTTAGACAGACAGTAGTATATTTGGAAAGAAACACAATTGCATTTCTTTCCATTTATTCAGTCATTTATCTTTGAATTCAGACATATCTCACATTGAATTTGTGAGGCTGCACTCCAGCTCCTGAAACAACTTTGGCCTTTTTAATGTGGCGATTTCCACGGCAGCCCTTTACAATCAGCAGTGCAAGTGTGGCTACAAGACTGTTTCTGGATTCACTGGCTCGTTGGGGCCAAGGATTTGGACATAACCTTGTTACCACTGCTGGCAGCTGCGGAGGCACAGAGTATCTTGATGCTGATGTTTCTCCCCTTCTATATTTAACAGATGGGCTTACTGAACTTCCTTCAGTACTTGCTAGCCAATGAGCAGGAAGCGGAATAGGATAGGTCCTGGGTGAATCATAATGGCTATTCTAAGGTTGCAGGACTCTTCCTTGCTTTTCCCTTGCTCAAGCCTAGAAGCATCTTTGCTGGGGATGATCACAAAGCCCAAGCTGACTAATGCAGAATTCAGAAACCTCAAGCAGGCACTTAGGGATGCTCAGGAATCCTATTAATTTTCTTCATTTCTGCGTGATGACTGAACCACATCATCTCTTTCCTCAAATCTCCCACACACCCTCCTCCTACTAATGACCCAGACTCATACTTCATTAAGAAAGTAGAAGTCATTGGCAATGAACTCACTCAACTTCCCACCACAACACCTGCCAGCTTGGTGTATCTGCATCCAAATTCCCCTTCCTCCACGGTGAAGGAACTGTTCCTCCTCCTCCAGCAAGGGATGTTTCTTCACTTCTGCTCTGGGTCCCACTACCTCTTGGGCTGTCAAAGACTTTGCTCCTTGAGTTGTTCCTGCTTTCCCTCCACCGTAACATTTCACAGAATCATTCCCGTCATCATACAAACATGCTCTAGTATTTCCCATCTTCTAATTGTTTTTTTCATATAACCACACATACTGTTTCAGTTTCTGCTGTATTTTTTGTTGTCGTTGTTCTCCTTTTACAAGCAAAGTCCTGAGTACCCAAACAAACTACTTCTACCTCTTCATCTTTATGCCGCTGTTCACCCCAGTCCAGTATGTTTCTATGCCTCTTCTGTCTGGTAAGGTCAGCAACAGCCTTCAGGTTGCCAGATCCAAGGGGCTTCTTCCTCACTCATCTCACTTGGCTTCTCAGCAATATTTGTCAGAGTGGGCACTCTACCTGTCTGAAGCATGCTTACCTCTTGGCTTTTGGGATTATTTTTGAAAATTTCCTTTTATATCTCAATTTCCTTTGTTGGGTTCTCTTCTTAAATGTTGGCATTTCTCAGAGCTTGCCCTAGATCTTTAGCTTGACTGTTGCCTAAATTCTCTTCTTCCTTACGTTGTGCATTTCCACTGTTTTAAATTTTACACGTTGAGTTCTGAAATCTCCTCTGAGCTCCTGGCAACCATCGGTATGTTTCTTGTTTGTGTGGATTTACTTATTCTGTGTATTTTACATAAATGGAATCATTCAGCAAGTGATCCTTTGTGTTTGGCTTCTCTCACTTAGCATAATATTCGCAGGTTCATCCATGTTATAGGATGTTCCAGTGTTTTGTTCTTTTTTGTGACTAGATAATATCTCATCACATGGATATACCACAGTTTGTCCATTCATCCATTGATGGACGTTTGGGTTGTTGCTGCCTTTTGGCTATTTTGACTAGTCTAAGATTTATTCTTGATCTAATTTCTCCTCACTTTTATATCTTTTCATCAGGAAATCCAGTGATTTGTGCCCAGGCTGTATCTTGACCCACCTCCCTCTCACCATCTCCAACTCTGCCCTCTGATTTCACGCCTGCAGTATTTCTAGCCTATTTTACTAAATATGCTCTCTTCATATGTCCTCCTGCTTCTCCTTCCTGTGCTTGATTCTCTGTCCACACAGCAAGAACAAGAACCCTAAAACAATGAAAATTATTTCCCATATTGTCTCAGTCAGTTTGGGCTGCCATAACAAAACACCATAGACTGGACGGCTTATCAACATAATAAATTGAGTTCTGGCGAGGGCCCTCTTCTGGGTTTAAGGCTGTTATCTTCTCATTTCAGTCCTCACACGGTAGTTAGGGGAAGAGAAATCTCTGGGGTCCCTTTTATAAGGGCTTTAATTCCATTCAGGAGGGCTCTGCTCTCATGACCTAATTACTTCCCAGGGGACCTAGTACCTAATATCGTCACATTGGGGATTAGGATTTCAACATATGGATTCTGGCAGACACAAACATTCAGTCCATTTGTGTGTATGTGTGTAATAGTGTTATGCATGTAACTAATTTTTATTGAGTGCTTATTATGTCTTTATCACTGTTGTATGGGTTTCCTATGAGTTAATTCATTTAAACGTCCAAACAACGAGTGGACACTATTACTATAGCTCTTTGAAGATAAGGAAACAAAGTAACTTGCTTAAGGCCACTCGGCTAATACCTGATTGAACCAAGATTCAAGCCTCAGTAATCTGTCTCACGAGCCTGTCCTCTGATTGCTGTGCTAGATTGTCTAAATCACGTCACATCTTTCTGCTTCTAAGATGGTTTCCTATTCCACTAACGGTATGAGTCATGACCTAAAGGCCTCGCATGGGCTGGCTGTGGACTACTTTTCCACCTTCATCTTTCCACTCCCCCGTTACTCGCTCTTCTTTAGTAACGTCTCCCCTCAGGCCCATTGTCACGCTTCGTTCCCGCTGGCCCTTATGTCCGTGCACATCCCTTTTCCTCGGCCTCGAACACTCATCCCTCAGATCTCAGCTTAATGGCAACTCCTCTGGGGGTCTCTCTCCGCAACAAGTAGCCTTTCTTTCAGATTTTCTTGTTTGTTTGTTTTTTTTAAAGCTCAAAGTTATTATGTCAATATGTAATTATGTTACTTCTTTCTTTTGCATTTTGTTTGTTTGATAAACCTTTAGTATTAAGACTCTTGAGGTCAAGCACTATGTTTATATTTATATGTTTGCCCTAGTCATAGTTACAACCCCTGAATTTTTCACAGTTTCTGGTGCAGGTTGGAGTAATGAATAATGGCTCCGATGTTATACTTTAGGTAGGGAAAAATGAATCGAATGACCTATAACCTTAGTTCTGTCTTTTTATAACTCTTTGTCCATCTTCCCTCGCCTTCTCACCCCTCCCTCAGTGGAGAAAAGGAAGAGAAGCTGCCCTTGGTTGGTTTCCGATGTCCCTAAGTAATTGTCAACTTTACTGCTCTGGGTAGGCGTTGGTTGACTTCCTCTGATCCCAGGGAAGAGTAAGCAGAACTTGCCCAAACAAAATATCGGGTCTCCCCTCCACATCTCTATCTGTCTTTTTAAAAAAGTGATAACACTCGGAGTTATTAGAGTAGACACCTGGCACACTGGCCAGGCAGTACAGCTTTACCTTCTAATCCGCCCTTCGCGGAGGTGAAAATGGTGCCATGCCACAGTGTGGCGCTTGTGAGACTACAGGAAGCAAGACAATAGCCGGCCTGTGATGACAACCCAGACGTGGCCAAGTCTATAGGAATGAGTCCCCAAATTGTCTACTGCATGCTCTTCCCCATGAATGTTCCCAAAGAATACGCACCTCTTAGTTCTGAGAGAATGTCACTAGGGAGACAGAGAGGCAAAACTCTGTGAAAGTGTTGTAATGTGTAGCTTTCTGCTGCGGATTTATTTTAGAATTGTATAGCTGCTGTCCCTTAGGGTCATCAGGAAAATAGAGGGCTCAGAAGTCATGACAGCTGCCATTCACCAACTGCTGAAGGAGTTGCATGCAATTATAACCATCTTGTAAGGTAGGAATTACTTTGTGTGTGTGTGTCTGATGAGGACACTGAAGTTTTGAGGAATTAGACAACTTGTCCCCTGCCATTTAACTAGCAGGTGGGGAAGCTATAATCCTACCCATGTGGGAACAATGATAAGGCCATAGTGATACCTGATGCCACATTGCCTTAAAGATTAAGGACTATTAATTATAAATAACTTAAATACTCAGTATGTGTATTTGTAAAAGTTACATCTTGCAACTAGATACATTGAGTATTATTTCCAATAATCCATGATGTCTTTAAAACATATTTGAGTTTTTAATTCATAATGTAAATCATGGTATCAATAGTATGTATTCATTGGGAGCCTTCTCTGTCCTAGGTACTATCTGCACTATCTTCTTTAAAAACACTCTATGAGATATTATGATTATCTTTGTTCTGTAGAAGAGAAAGCTGAGGGTAAAGAGATTGATCGGCTTCATGAACTGTGAAGTAGCAGAGGGTGGAGAATGGGGCTTCCAAGACCAGGCTCATACCACCATGCTAACTGGCCTTCCCTGCGTTAATTGTAACCACACGGCTTTCCACCTGTTTCTAAAATTTGAGCAGATGTTATCTGTAGCTTTTGGCAGGGCCTGTTCTAATGTTTCCACAAGGTCTTTTCACAGTACTAAAAACTGATTATCCCTTTTTCATGGCACTGTCTCAGTGACACAGAGAAGGTGAAGCAGAGGGACTGAGAGCCCCTCACTATGGGATGGAATGTGTACTGGGTGTGATGCGTTGCACAAGAAGCAACTTACTGGCCAACAGAAAAATGTGAGAGTGGTGGGCCCTATTCTCCAACAGTTTAGTGAGAAAATATTATAAATGTGATAAGTTTGTTCAAAATAATAATAGTAACAATGGGTTTGATTGTGTATGCCTATGTAGATATCACATATGCAAGCATATGCATATACAAATGTGTATACTTACGTATGCACATATACATATACGCATGCTTTCAGACAAGTGAAATGGATGAGAATAACGATACAAGGGATGGGCAGGAGAAATTAAGGCTATTTCGTTATTATTAGGTACTCACGCTGCCAGTGAAACTTTATCATGCTGTGTTATTTAAAAGTAGAAACGTATTAGCTCCAGATGTGTATTTCAAACTCTAGGTGACCACTACAATTAAAGGAAAATTATAACTGATATGCAAAAAATATTGTAAGTGGGAAAGACATGGTGAATAACTAAATAGCAAGAATTGATGGGAAAGGAATAAGCAGTACTGGTTCAATGTGGAGAGGTCTACCGAGCACAGAAAAGAAAAACATACTCCGGGAGCTAGCACGTGAGTTTGGGTCAGGTATCTGGAAATGATAAGATACAGATTATTAGAGACGGAAGAGAAGTTGGAGAGGAAGCCAAGCGTAAATGAGAGCACAGATGCAGGATGTAGCAGCTCGGTTGGCAAGCGGTGAGCATAACTAGAACCGGAATCTGTCCCGGAGAGCCAGCAGAAAGAAGAGGGCAGGGTTTGGGACAAGCTGGCATGATGACCTCAGAGTGCTCAGGGGACTCTGTTCTTTAGATGACCCCGGGCATTGTGTGGGCCACCTTGTTTGTCTCTCTCTCTTTGAGTCACTCCTCAGGCTTTCTGTGTGTCTCCTGAAACGTGACATTTTCTTTGTCTGGTCTCGTACAACTGGCTTCTATCTAATCCATAGCGTTTATTGCCAGCCACTAAGTAATCATCTGCTAGGTATGCCTTCCCAGGTTCAAAGGAACCTGCGCATAACATTTGCTACAGTTCTCACTTAGGGAAATATCACGGGTGTCAGCCAGACACTGTTCTTCAGCCCTGAAGCAATCAACCAGCTTTCACCGACCGCCTCGATGTGCAGGTTCTGGGTCTGGGCACCATTCCTAAAAATTAGGTGTTTTATAGAAAGCTCTCACAATGATTCAGAAATTTCCTTTTCTCTGATATAAAAAGACCTGAGTGAAATCTTTGGGCTTTGTTTAAAATGATAGAACTTGGAGCTTTTCAGACAGACAGTGAATGTGGGTGTTAAGTGGGTTTTCAATGGTATTTGATTCATCAAATTTATCTTGCCATTATTCAGAGTTATTATTTTTATCTTTAAAAGTAGAATTTTTGAAATGGGAGAACACTTTCTTTATTTTTATAATGTTTTTAATTTCATGAAAATAGAAATAATGGCGAGAAAGGAAGAGATGATAATGCTTTGGAGAAATCCAGGCATGGCTATAGCACCAAAGCAGCAGAGTGTGTTTGCCCGCAGGATGGGGAGGGATGCTTTCAGCCCAGCACATGAACATGCCATCTTCACGTTCAAGTCTGGCTGTGCGCACCACCATTGCCGCAAAATTGGGCTGGCCAAAAAGCCTGTTTAGTTTTTTTCTGTAAAATAAAAGACGCGTTTTTCATTTCCACCAATAACTGTTGATTTGGATATTTTGAGTCTGCTGGTTATCTTCCATGTGGTATAAAGTTGATTGTTCTCAATTAATGTCTCAGTTTGGTCACTGTCAACTTCAGCTGGTCTGCCCGACTGTGGAGCATCGTCCAGCGAGAAATCGCAGGAAACTTTACCAACCACTTTTGACACATTCCATCCATCACAGCACCTTCTCCACACACTGCACAAACCTTATTTTTGGTTTTGCATTTCAGCTACATTTCTACCTTCCTTGAAACAGTAAAGCATAATCTGAAAATGTGTATTTTTTCCATCTTCAATATTAAAATGGCTACACAAAAATCCACAAATTCTGATACTTTTTTTAAGTGCACGCTGATATGACAGCTGTCACAACACAGTCTAACAAAACTGTTTTGAATGAAGTTAAAGACAACTAAGCGCCACTGAATCCACCTAGTAAATGAACTTTTTGTCCAACCTCTAGTTTGCCCTTACATTTCCCCCCAACCTTAACCACTGGACCACATTTTTTAAGCAGTGATTTAAATCAAGGCGTCTGCCTGGGTGGACCCCAACTCTGCTCCCCACCAGGATGTCTGAGACCATCGTTATGAGGGTTAAATGAATCAGCATGCGTAGAAGCTGAATAATGTAAACACCATGTACATGTGAGCTCGTAGCGATCATTACAATGAAAATAAAGTAGAATGACCTTGTTACTCAGCGCTGAGGTTAGAATGCTACCAGTGGCATCTTTGTAATGAGAAGGCTGCTATTTTTTGAGGTGAAGGTAAAGTTTGTCAAGCATTGTGCCTGTTACATTTCATCCAGTCTTCACAATGGAGTGATCTGTGTGTTGGTGCCCTTACAGTTACCCTTATTTTACAGTTGGGGTCAAGCTATTTGTGTAGGGTCATGCAGGTGGGAAGTGGTAGAGTGGAATTTGAACAGGCTGTGTGATGTCAAAACTTTGACCTCTAGTCACTCCGCTGCACTGCGTTTGTGTGAGTGTGCCGAACTGCAGGGCTAGTTCCTAAGACCCAGTCAGTCATCCTACAACCTTCCAATGGTCGCTGGGTAGGTAGCCTGAGAACCCAGGACAAGCAACTGCCTGCACAAGATGCTCATATACTTCCAATGGGCTGGGACTACTTCCGTGGGCTTTCGCTGAAATCACATTCCAAAGATGCCAAATAATTTTAACTTTATCTAGAGATTCATATAATATTCTAGAACATTCACAAACAGCCCTATGGAGTGGGTCTCATTTTCTTTTCACTTTACAGATGAAAGCTCAACAAAGCTAAATAAATTTCCCAAAGTCTCGTCATCAGTACTATATCAGATATTTCTTGACTTCCGCTCTAGCATTCTTTTCGTTAGAGGTACGACTGAATTAGAGTCAAGGTTTGTTTCATCACTAGGCATCATCTGGGGTGTCTGGGTTGCCCTCATGTCATAGCAACAACTTATTATAAAGAACTCTGGATCGATAACGCTGCAGGTTGGTTTAAAGGGGAAAAGGCCATGCTTAGCTTTTCTTTTGCTGGGCATCTTTGACCAAGATAGAACGGTTTACTGCAAGAGCTCTGACTATATAACTTTGACATTTACATGAACGAGGTGAAATGACCTTTGAGTTCATGCTTTTGGACTGTAGGTCGCACCGACTTGCAGGATGATGAAACTGGACAGCTGCTTCCTGCCGGTAAGGTGAAGATGTAGATAGTACGCAGCCCCTTCCAACCACTGGAGAGTTGTTCTACAATAGGAAGGACCCAAAGACCCTCAACCTTCTGCCCACCCGGTGACTTCTCAATGATCTGTTTGCACATTCTTTTCCTGCTTGGTAATTAGCACCAGCTGTCTCAACTTAAAAGGAAGGGATCCCTTTGAAATCCTCCCTGTCCTCCACAAAACGTGCCACTGAAACGTGCTAATTAGCGACTGGACTTAGGACACCACAGGCATGTGTTTCCTGTGAGCACTGCAGAAGGAAGAGGGGGAGGAATATGACATTCTGTTTAGCTGCATGTGAGTTAGTGTGCTTTTCTAATTTTCAAAATGAAAATTTCAGTGAAAAGCTGCCTGCCTAAGTGTGATCAGAGTGAGTAGCGAAGGTTCAGACCCCCATGCATTGGCTTCTCTGCCTTCATTTGCACTCCCAGCTCAAGCTTGTGCGTACTCCTCTGTGCAGAGAGCATTCCCCTCTGCCTCAGCAAACCGACTCCCTGTCAGCATCCCCAGGCTCTTCACCATGTGTCAGGAGTCATGGAACTCCAGGGACATACAATTAACAGTTCTTCCTCTGGGGGCCTGTGTCTCAGAATAAGACAATTGCCAAGTGAGTCTGTAACCTTTGGCACACCTGGAACTTGAGGAAAGTGCATAGGAACAATATACCATCATGTTACGTGCACTTTGCTGAACCTGGAGAAGCCTCTGGTTTGCCAGTTTAAATAGTGACTATGTGAAAATTTGTGTCTTCCCAAATGATTTTGAGTAGCAAGTTCCAGAGTTTCAAAGTAATGTGTTGGTCTGGGGAAGAGTTGCTGGTGCCAAAGGAAAGCCGGTTGATTGTACGGGAACACATGGGGATTTATTGACGGGATGGAGGGAGCTCACAGAGGGTTGAGAAAAGATCGGGCAGTAGGTCTCATCTCCAAGGGCATTCTCGTGGAGTGGCTGGTGACATCTCAGCCCTGGTTCTCAACTCTCCAGAGGCTGCTGCTGCTGCAGTAACCAGCACCCCAATTGTTGTCCTATTCTCCCTTCACTGACTCACAGTGTAAAGTCTTGGGGTGAGTGTTTGATGGGGTCACATCACCACCACCTGGCTCTAAGGCGCAATGTGATAGAAAGATCCGCCCTGTCGATGGGGGGCTCACCTAGAGTTTGTTGTGCCTTTCCCCCAAATCACATACGGTAGCAGAAGGATCCCTCCCTGTGAAGGAGTCAGGTCATTCTTGACAACAAAATTGGATAAATATCTACTACAGGGACCTACTGAAGGGGTATTCTTTTTGTCCAGTGTCCATCAATTATCATTAGATGAACTCACATATGGTCGATGCTATGAGATACTGGTCCTGCAAATCTGAACACCTGGTTCAACTGGCCTTTCTCTGGGAAGTCAGTCAATCCTCAACTGAGAATCTTCTGCTGCACCTGAGGGGGTTACAAGGCTTAGAGGTGAAGCAAGCCATATTCCAAAAACATGTGTCTCCTGTGCATTATTCTGTATTAGCTCTTTGATTACCTACATAGCAGTGACCTATTACCTTGACCCGTGCATTCCCAGATGTCCTGTCTGTCATGTCTTGTGGGCTATTGGGCTTGGTCTTGGCTACCTGGCTCCTCTGGGTCTGTGATTTCAGGCTCTTCCCAGCTGAGAAGGCCAGTTAAGAGCCCTGGGTTGCTATTTTTTCCCCCCAGATGTTTGCTCTTCTAACTGCACTAGGCTTTGCTATTTGGACTCCTACAGCTACAATAGATATCACCATTCTTTTTCTTTCCTGCTTCCGGACAGAGGCAAAGGGAAGAAGAGAGAGTAAAAATATCACTGTGTGTTTCTTCTGGGGACAGAGCAGATTGACACATGTGATGTCAGCTCTTCAAACCCAATGCTGGCTTACTCTCCAGCTTGAAGTCCTTAATGATGCCTGCTGCCTTCACAATTAAGGTCAGATCGCTAGGGAGGCGAGCGCTTGCCTGTACCCCTTGCCTCATATTCTTTGTGAAGCTCCTTTTAGTTTGCCAGGCAAGCTGTGCTCTCTCACATCTTCATCCCCCACACACAGCAGGTCCACCTCTAATATTTGTAGAGCCAGGGCTTGAGAACAAAAGAGGCCACAGGTCATGTTTCTAAATTCTTAAAATGTATTCGTTAGGCTAACACAATGTTACATAAAATATGTTCTATCTTCCTCTTTTGACAAAAATACCTTCATCATTCCCTGAAAAGTTAGGTATAGACTAAATTTTGAGACTCTTCAGAACTGCACACCACAATGTCACAGCACAGGGAGCACACCCAGCACTTAGTCCCTCTGTCTCCCTTCCCACCCCTTGCCCAACACGTGCTGTGAGGACACCTGGTCTGCACATCCAAGCACCATCCACACCCTTGCCGATGGCTGTTCCCCAGAAGCAGGCACACTAGCAGCTTAGTCTTGGGAAGATGAAAGAGGCCACATAGGTCTGGCCAGGGGGCCTGGAGCCACTGGGGCAAGGACTTCTGGGGTCCTGGTTTCGAGAGCATAGCCTAGAATGGAAGAAGTGGGAATGGGCTCTGGGTGGGCATAAGCCCTTGGCCCTACAGAATCCACACCAATGGGGAGAAGCGCTACAGTGGAGGTCCCACTGCTGGGCCGAAGGGTGGTCCCTGGGGCACATTCTCCCCTCTGACTGGGATGCACTTCCTCCGACATTGCCCCTCTCAGATACCATCTCATACTCCACCTGCATCCTCCGAGAAGTCTTCTTAACTCCCTCAGGCTGGGTTACATGTTTCTCTTAAACTGGCTGCTAACACTTACAGTATGACTCTGAGTAAGTTATTTAACCTCTCAGCACCTCAGTTTACTTCCAAGACTGTCACAAGACTGAAAAAGTCAATACATGTAGAATTGTAGAACAGTGCTCGAGGAGAAATAAATGTCAACTGTTATGACTATTATGGTATACTTGGCATGCTGTACTAACTCCTATGTAAGTACTTCCCATTGTTCTGTCATTGTGTGTTTTCTTGTGCCTCTCTCTTCCTGCAGATAACATGCTTCTCGAAAGCGAGGACCTGATTGTATTTAATTTTGTATTCCTAACACAAACCCAATATAGGTAACATGGTAGATGCTTTATAAATGTATATGGAGTAGATGCACTGCCTCAAGGGGAGCTGGAATTCACACTTTAAAGGCTCATGCTGCAGCCTCTGACCATCTGTAAGAAAAACCACCAGGAGGCTGAATTCAATTCCTCAGACCCTTCCGACTCGAGGATCTGAGATTAGATGCAGATGTCAGAACTGAGCCAGAGTCATGTCACCGGTGGCACAGAGGAGAAATATTCAAGTGGCAGTCCCACCAAGGTTTAGACATGTTTCAGGACACTAGCCCCATGTCTTGGTAAAGATTTACAGTCTCAAACATTACATTATGTAATATTGTATCTGTCCTCCTGTGAGCCAAAAACTCTGTCAAGCATCCTGCCATTGAGACCACATGTTTCTCGGCATCTGTGATCTGGGGAGTATGTCCCTGTGTTCTTTAATTGAACTTGTTTATTCTGATGACTTGCAGATAAGCAGAGCTCAGGACATGTGGTCAGGAGAAAGTCTCTAATGATGTTTGCTTGATTACAGTTATGAAACTCCTCGGCAGAATCTTCTCCATCATTGACTCAAGTTGTTGCTAAGTAATTTCTGATCTAGTCCTATAAGTAGAATGAATGGGCCTGGCTGCTGGTTGGTCAGAAAACTGTTTGCTTGTCATTCATTCATTCATCAGGGGTCACCCTGAACTGTGATTGGATGTAGCGAGATATTTCACACAGAGCCCGAGAAACAAGAAATGAAGGAAAACAGAGAGTCCTTCCAAGTGAATTCACTTTTTGCTTCTTTTAATGTTCTATTTACTCATTTAGCTATTGCATATAATGAATGTATATATTTTTAGCACTTGAAGCACTGAAAATAGGAATTTCCAATATTAAAGTAAAAGCTGAGCATCTAAAGACAATATAAATTTTTTTCTTTCTTTCATTAAATAGTTATGATTTATAATGAGATAATTATTTTTATTATGACGAACACCTATCTAGTGTTTGTAATGTGCAGGCACTGAGTACTTCATGCAGATTAACTCATTTAAGTCCCATAACGACCCTAAGAGGCGGGGACTCTCCTTGTTCTTATTTCACAAATAGGAAAACTGAGGCAGACAGAGCCAGGGGTGTAGACTAAGGCTGAGGAATAAGTGGCAAAGCCAGGACCCAACCCGGTCCCTCTGCTTCTAGGCTCTGGTCACTTCACAGCCATGCTTTACAGAAACACTGAAAGTCATTTTTCAACTAAGGGGGTTCTTTGCACTAGATTTTTAAGAGAAGGAAATCTAAAGGGAATAACATTAACATTGTGGTACCTATTCTCAGTTTTATGTATATTTTAAATTTTTATTTTTGAGCTGTTCTGTATTGTTATGATGAAATAATACACTGAAGTGCTAAGGTTGATCATGATATGTTAGTGAGTTTTCGCTAATGGAGTAACACCTTAATATACTGAGCATTGGACCTGACTAGTGTGGCTCAGTGGATTGATTGAGCGCCGGCCTACGAACCAAAGGGTTGCTGGTTCGATTCCCAGTCAGGGCACATGCCTGGGTTGCAGGCCAGGTCCCCAGTGGGGGAGCGTGTGAGAGGCAACTACACATTGATGTTTCTCTCCCTCTCTTTCTCCCTCCCTTCCCTTCTCTAAAAATGAATAAATAAAATATTAAAAAAAAGAATTATATATATTGAGCATCAGACATACTGGTCTTTAGGATTTGGGATTGACCTCCCCAAAGAGGGTTTTTCTGAATGAAATGAAATGGATTGAAGTTGAATGAAGTGCAGAGTGAGGTGTGCTCTGTTCCCCCGGAACTCATTTACTCTCACACAGAGATCTTGTTTCCATGGCAACAGGTCAGGGCATTCAGTGTTGCAGGGCTGACATGATGACAAGATTTTGATTCAAGGTTTGCCATACATTCTTCCCTTCCTTGGATTCCCCACTTCCTGGATATATTCCCTCTTGCATCTGGTCTGATCAGAAGTTAATTATAACCAGTTGTCACAGGAGGAAAAAAATATTCAGCAACCAGTGAATCTTTCTAGAAACTGGTAAAAGCAGAAAGTATTGTAGCCATTAATTCACTTGACCTTTCCAAAGTGTGCACTGCAAGGTTTTAAGAGGCTTTTTCTGTTACAGATTATAATTATCCTTATGCCTGGCTTGAAAGTTGGTGGTTCCGTGGAATAATAAAAATAAAAAAGAATAGTAAAATTTTGTCTTTCATTTGCACCTTTTGCTCAGGTCTGTGTCAGGAAAAATAAGGGTGGAGTGAGCATATAATGGGAGAATAACAAGGAAAGGAAAAGCAAAGCATGAGGAGCTGCCTCCACTCGATGATTGTGGTGGGCTAGCTCAGAACTGAGTCAACTTTTTCTTGTTTCTCAAGGTCCATGGAGTCCAATATGTTCAGTCTGTCGCTTTTCTTGAAGACAAAAGAAGTGATTTAGTGGTACCTGAGAGCTGGAATGTCTAGTTGGAAATAGAAGACATAGGGATATTATCTCTTGGTTTGATCTATTTTCATAAGAAATAATAATTATAATAGAAAACACTAACTATAGAGTTAACACTTGCCAGGAACTGTTTTCAGTGCTATACTTACAGGGTAGAGTAAAAGTAGGTTCACAGCTATTCATATGGAAAACAACACAATAATTAATAAATAATAATACAAGAATAAACTGATTCCCGTCCTCGCAGCGCTAAACCTACTTTTGACCCACCCATATGCTCACTCACTCACTCCCCCACAGTAACCTTCGGACGTAAGCTATACTGTGTTTACAACCATTTCACGGTGGAAGCATAGACATCTAAAATAATTTCTCCAGAGCTTCAAAACTATTAGCTGGCAGGAGCAGTTTTCAAACCCAGGTAGTCTGACATCAGATTATGTAGTTAACCACTATTCTATGCAGTCTCCTAATGCCTCGTGTTTTCTTTTAAACTACATTTATTGCTTCTTCTTCTTTTTTTCATTTGACATTATTTTTATTGTATTTTTTCCATTACCTTTTAACCCTACATGCCCTCTTCAATCTCTATTATTTTTCCAGTTACATTTTACTTCCAATATTATTTTGTATTAACTTCAGGTGTACAGCATAGTAATTAGACAATCATCTACTTTACATAGCGGTCTCCCCAATATTTCCAGTACCCACCTGGCCCCATGCATATTTATAACAATATTATTGACTATATTCTCTGTGCTGTGCTTTATATCCCTGGGACTGTTCTGTAACTACCAATCTGTACTGTTTGGTCCCTTGACCTCTTTCACCCGGTCCCCCATCCCACTTCCCTTTGGTAACCACCAGTCTGCTCTCTGTCTATGAGTCTGTTTCAATTTTGTTTGTTATTAATTTTGTTCTTTAGATTCCACAAATGAGTGAAATCATATGGCGTTTGTCTTCCTCTGTCTGACTTGTCTAAGCCTTGTGTTTTCTAGTGTGATACTTACACATTTCTGAATCTTAGATCCGCATTCTCATGTACTGAACATGACAGCACCATTCAGCCCTTTGGCTTCACACGGCATTTTTTTTTTTTTTACATTTTTTGTTCATCTATGTGTATGTGTGTGTGCAGGTGTGTATAAGTTAAAGAAAATTTAAAATATTTTTGCACAAAATTTTGTATTCTTTTTAGAAATAATTATGGACAACTTGGGATGTCACAAAAACAAGCTTAGGAATCACACAGCATTTGTGTCCCCTATTTTGCTAACTTTTAGTTGAAAGGAAAAACAGCTGGAGACTGTTCTTTAAAATAATTCTCTGACCTTTTCCCTCCAAAGTTCCCTAAAAAGTTCCAACTTTTCCTTACTGCCTCTATTCAAAACTTGAGTGTGTGAAATTGAGATATTGCTAAATATTTAGCGATTTCACAATATTTTTTAGTCATTCTGCTTCTT
>VMDR010017596.1:0-19979 GCA_007922815.1 Macrotus californicus
AAAAAGTAAATGATAAATAATTAATGACTAATATGAACAGACTGAGGAGTTACAAGATGAACGCAGATATAAATAAGCAAGAAATGAGAGAAAAAAATGAAAATCCATGGAGGTTTAATTTTTTTAATATTATAAAAATACCTGTAGCCAAGACATATTTGCATGATCAGGCCAGCAGCTAGAAATAAAAGACTAGACAAGCTCAGAGTGAGGCCAGGTTCAATTCAACAGCTGTTTACTGAGGCCCCACTAAGGACAAGATGCTATCCTAAGAGCTGCTGGGACCACAAAGACAAAAGGAAGACCCTGCCCTCCAAGATGCCCAGTGAAATGAGAAAATAAAGCTAACGCTATACTGAAACCCAGGACAGCCAGGAGATTGAGAAGACCATCAGGAGAGAGAACGAGGAAAAGGAGAAGCTTCTCTGGCAAAAGAAGTGACTCATCCTTTGTATGCATGCTATTCTCATTCATAGAGGAAAAAAGTTTCCTAACAGTGCGTGCATGCACGCACACACACACACACAAACTTGTACAAATAAGGAAGAGCTAGACTTTCTTATTTTAATAGGGTTAGGCTAGAAAGAATGAATTTGGGGAAAATAAAAAAAGGAGGACCAGGACAAGCTCTATCTGCACATAGAGTGTGTAACTATATGGACAGATATTTCTGTTTTAAATGCTGATGAGTATTATTGTGAAATGAAAGACATTCTAGCTAGAGTCTTACTGGAGAGCGCATTTTTCAGGGACTATGCTTCTGACCCTTTAATGTAAATTTTATCCCCCAAAATCTCAGCTTAGAAGTTTGAAAATACTTGGAAAACAGCTCAGCTCATGGTGCATTACCAATTTGATCACATATCAGCTGATTTTTCCCATTTTTTTAAACCTAAAAGGTAGGCAGGATCATTTTTCCATACAGACTGCAAACCAGGACTCAAAATGGGATCACCTGAAGCAAGTGTTAGTAAAAGAATGTGGCCAGAAACACATCAGAAGGGCCTTTCCTCAAGGTTACAGGAGCTGTAATTGCGGCCTCAGTCTCGAAGGCCATGCTCAGATGTACGAATACAGTATATGAGAACTCCAGTAGCAGCCCCGGGAGCAGGGGGTCAGCAAACTGGTTAAACCTGGGCTCAACCCAGCCCCCTGCCTCTTTTTGCCCAGCCCACAGCTAAGAATGAGCTTTACATTTTTAAATGGTTAAAAAAGTTTTTAAAATGTATTTTGTGATGTAAGAATTATATACAATTCAAATTTCAGTGTCTATAAAGTTTTATTGGAACACAGTCACATCCTTTTTACCACATATTGCCCATGGTTTCTTTGGCACTGTAATAGCAGAGCTGAGTAGTTATGACAGAGACCTTTTGGCCCAGAAACCCAGCCTAAATATTTACCATCTAGTTTTTTTTACAGAAAATGTTGGCTGACTCCTCCTTTAGAGTGCCAGGATTCCTCAACACAAATGTTGAGCATGAATTCCCTCTGCTATTTTTCAAAGCATGAGACAAGAAAGCTGTGTGGTACCCTTATTATGCAACAGACCCTGAAATCAAAGACAGGGTTCCAGTCCTGACCCTCAGTCCTCAGCTATGTACTCAGCCAAACAATTTCACCGGTAAGAGAATCAGTTTCCTCGCCTGTCCCGGAGAGTGCCACAATCCACATCAACCAATCAGAGGCCTAGGTTTACCAGGAACTAGATAGGCTGGTGTGTTTTTGGCCTTGCCTACCTAGCTCACATGCAAGTCCTTCTTTCACAGGCACATGTCTGCGATGTCAAATTTGAACAACGCAAAAGCCACTGTTCATACAATGGCACAAAAGACAAATCCTGAACCACGAATCAACAGTTTTGCTGACATCTGTCATTCTAAATGCCTTTTATAATCACAGATACCTTTGCATCTAATCATGTATTCATTTATTCATTCAACAAACACTTGAACTCTTATGATGTAGGTGACACATTGTAGGCACACTGGGGATAGAGCACTCAACATTATGGGGGAGAAAGAGACAACAAACACAAATGTGTATCCTTATATATATTCATATATATCTCTCAACTATATATGTTTCTCATTTATATGTTTTATATCTAGATAGACAGATAGATTTGGAGTCAGAGTCAATGGACTAGATGTGGCAGTGAGGAAATACAAGAAATCAAAGGCAAATAGTAGAATTTTGGCTTAGCAACTGGAACCCTTTTCTAAGATCAGCAATTCCATTGGAGATGCAGCTATGGGGGAGAAATCCAGAATATGGTTTTATTTTTTTTTAATATATTTTACTGATTATGCTATTACAGTTGTCCCATTTTCCCCCCTCCCCTCTGCCCTGCACACCCCTCCCCGCCACACTCCTCCTCTTTAGTTCATGTCCATAGGTCTTATATATGAGTTCTTTGGCTTCTACATTTCCTATACTATTCTTAACCTCCCCCTATCTTCTACCTACTGTTTATGCTTCCTATTCCCTGTACCTTTTCCCCTCTCTCCATACCCACTTCCCTGTTGATAACCCTCCATGTGATCTCCATTTCTGTGATTCTGTTCCTGTTCTAGTTGTTTGCTTAGTTTATGTTTTTGTTTTAGGTTCAGTTGTTAATAACTGTGAGTTTGTTGTCATTTTACTGTTCCTATTTTTTATCTTCTTTTTCTTAGATAAGTCCCTGTAACATTTCATATAATAAGGGCTTGGTGATGATGAACTCCTTTAACTTGACCTTATCTGGGAAGTACTTTATCTGCCCTTCCATTCTAAACGATAGCTTTGCTGGATAGAGTAATCGTGGATGTAGGTCCTTGCCTTTCATGGCTTGAACTACTTCTTGCCAGCCCCTTCTTGCCTGTAAGGTTTCTTTTGAGAAATCAGCTGACAGTCTGATGGGCACTCCTTTGTAGGTTACTGTCTCCTTTTCTCTTGCTGCTTTTAAGATTCTCTCTTTATCTTTCATCTTGGGTAATGTACTTATGATGTGCCTTGGTGTGTTCCTCCTTGGGTCCAACTTCTTTGGGACTCTCTGAGCCTCCTGGGCCCCCTGGAGACTGGTTTTTGACAAGTATCAGATACCAATTAGACATCCTAGTGATAATGTCAAATAGGTATTTAGATATCAGAGTATGAAATCTTGTAGAGAAGCAATGGCAACAGAACAGATTTGGAAATCATCTGTATTAAGTTAGTATTTAAAGGCTCGGGACCAGAAGATAAAGGAGGAACAGAGAATGCCCTGGGGCCCTCCAACACTGAGAGGTTGTGCAGAGGAGTGAGAACAAGTCTAGGAGAGAGAACAGCCAAAGCAGTAAGCGAGGGGAGCGTGACGTCAGGAAAGCCAGGAGATAAGATGTTGAAAGGAGAACACAGCCACTGCTGGCCACTGCAGCTGAGTGGTCACAGAACGGTGCCCTCTGGAATCACTAGCATGGAGGTGACTGGGGACCCCAAAGGACCCTCTCAGTGAGGCCAGGGGAACGGAGTAACTCCTGGCTGGGATAAGACAAGAAAGTGAAGTGAGGAAGTGAAGACCGTGATTAAATATCTGACGAAGTGAAGAATCTCTGTCCCAGACCAAAGGAATGCACACCAACACAGACGCATCAGCTCTGAGGGGTTACACGACAGACTTCTCCAAAGCCGTAAAGTCCCTCAGGTCCTAGGCACCCATGAAGAAGCCTTGGTCTCCAATGACAATACACCGCCGAGGCTAACTGCTTTCACCCAACTGACACCAAGAATCATGTGTCCACAGACAAATCCAGTTATTTGGGAGTGCTGAAGCTCTTTTCCTGTAGAATATGTTTTTTTCCTAAAATGGAGTCTCTGAGACTCAGAAAGAACCACAGGTTGAATTATGGGCAGCAGAGTCGGACTGATTCCAGCTGTTTCACCAACTTCTCCAAGACACACGGTGGACTCAGAGGTCAGGCAGGAACCAAGAAGCTCAGACACCTTATCCTGTTTCCTAACTTTCTCCTCTCCCATCTAAGGCTGAGAAGACTGTGTTTAGCTTACAGTGTTTTACCAAGGTGAGATGTTATTTGATCCAAATTCTGCCAGAAGAGACTCGTGTCATGCTAACTGAGTGAGCAGTTGGGGTATCACAGCATCAGATCCTACAGAGTCAGAGGTTGGAACGGATAAAGTAGTGTTGAAGATCTAATTTTTTTCAATCTCTCATTTGCTCCTAAATCTTCACTTCGGTCAGCATGTTGCCCTTTCACATAAGAGAAAGAGACCAGATTGTGTATGGCATGTTTACTGAGTTTCTTACAGAAATCCTGAGATGCAATAAACAGATAAGCCGGGCTTGTCTAGATCATGCTTTGCAACTCACCTCAACACCTAGGCAGACGTTCAGCAGCAAAAGAAATACTCGTATACATGACAAAAGGAGTCTCTGAACCGGAAACAGTTCATTCTTCTCCTTATTTCCTCCAGCATCCCTCTACCAACTACTCACTATGTCCTCTCAGAAGGCCAGCACCATGGCTAGGGCCAAGAACCACGCTGAGTAGTAGCCGAGGTGCCTCTATTCATGGGGCTCACAATCTAGCTGATTGAAGAAGACAATAAACAAGTAAAAATAAATAAATATAAAGAAATTTTCAAAAGGGAATAATTGCTTTGAAAAAATTCACAGGATTCAAAAGCAGAGAGGCTTGTCTACATTGGATGAGGGGTAATTAACGTTACCCTTTCAGAAGAAGAATAATTCATGTGCTGAGACCTGAATGACAAGAAGGTGCCAGCCATGGAACATCCGAGCAAGAGTCTTCCCTTATGCTTCAAAACTCTCATCGCCAGCCCCTAACTTCAAGCCACTGGAAGATAATCTAGGTTCTGCAGTTCAGTAGCAGCATTTCTGATAGCAGGAAAGAAAATATGAACTCCGGGGATTGCCTATAAAAAGGAATGAGTCATTACTTCTTTTATGGTGTTTTCAATGACTAATTACGAGAGTAGAGAGCAGTATAACAACTGCTATACTTTTACTGCCTGTGTCCAGGAATTACATCATCTGCCCTAGCTATCTATTCTTAAAGTACATCTATGTTCCTAAATTATCAGTCATGAGCTACTTATATCATAAGCAAGCAGAGAAGGGTTTAGTTCAGTTAGTCTAAGTAATTCTGAAAATTTTGTCTAACCTCAATGAAATGTTTGAAACACAGAAAATCAAACTCAACATGAGTTACAGAAAGTAGAATGTTGAATATGCTGGGCTTGACATTGCCAAATACCTTGCTAAATCTCACTGGCTGATTGTGATAATAATACTGTACAATATTTTTTAAATGGCCCATCAATACTTAGGCATAATTTCACTGACAACATTAACATCTTCATAAACCTCACCAAAATTCTGACAAAAAAAGACACAAAGTCTCCTAATGTAATCTCAGAGTCAAAATTCAGATACATCTTGCTGTTAAAGCAAAGTTAGCTCAAGGTGAAAGTCATATTGATTCCCAGGTGAAACCCCATTTGCTGGGACTGATTCATCTTTGCATCAGATTAAAGACAAAGATTATGTATAGGCAACCAAGTAGGCCCTTAAGCCTACTTTATACCATATATTGTTTTTGAAAAAGTGATCACTTTTCATATTTGACCTAGAAAAAATCTGGACTTACAGACTGAGCTGTCACTGTGCCTCAACATGTTCTTCTAGCTTTAAAAAAAGACGGACAAACAAAACGAGGTGATGGTCACATACGCCAAAAATGAGAGGTCTGACGTTAGCAAATGGGCTGTTCCTTCTCCTCTTTCTCTTCCCCTCCCCTCCTTTTCCTTTAGCTTTTTCTCTCCTCCTCTCCATGCTTCAGGGTTGTCACCAGTACCCAAGTCTTATAAAATTTTACAGAACTAAAGTCTAAAATGACTGGCAATCACAGACCCATAGCTTTTGCCACCATTACGAGCTACAATGTTAATAATTTTGCCTTTAAAAATGTTTTAAGGTCCTCTCTTAAAAACCAGCAAAAACATTACTCATGTCCAAAAACTCAGCCAACCAGAAGGAGGCAATAAAATGGATATAAAGTATAGATATACATGCACAGACATAAATATTTGTCTTGATGAGGTAGGATTAAGCTCCTAATAAATCAGTAATGGAAGAATTATAAAAGCACTGGATATAAGTGAAACTTCTGCAATCATCTCAGGTATCCAGTTTTCTCACTATTTAAACACATCAGTCCAATGGAAATAGGTAAAAGCTTCTCTCAACTTGATTTTGAATCATAATATGATCAAATAGAGTGGAATTAAAGAAATAAAAGGAGGGAGAAGTTAATAGGTGGTCACTGCCTTTAACCACTAATACCAATAATAAAAACAAATATATTGTACACTTACTGTGTGCCAAGCCATGTGTTGTCTCATTTAAATCTGAGAACAACTTTATAAGGTGGGTACTATTATTACCCTCAGTTTACAGATAAGGAAACAGGGGCAGAAAAGTTAAAAATCTTGTTCACATCACAGAGCTGATAAGTAGCAGAGTCAAAAAGTAATATTGGACTGGCTGGCTTTGCAAAGGAGGGTCTCAATTACGTAGTTATTCCTTGGTGCTCGATGGGGGAACTTTGGTCCTCAACTCAATTCTGGGCAATGTCTTTGAGAAAAACCATCTCATTTTCTCAGCAATGCAGGCATTTCTAGGACGCCAAAACACGATGGATGAACCCTGAAAGTCACACTGAAAGCTCACGACAGAGGAGTAAGTGCTGTGCAAAAAGCACGGCTGTCCACAGTGCCGAGTCTCTCCCAATTCCTGAAATCAAGGTGAGTGTATGTGGAAGAAAAGGACAATCAAACCGTCAACAAGTCTCATAACAAGCCCCCGGGGGGACGTGGAGCACTGAAAAAGGCTTCAAGGCCCCTGAACTCTAACAGGGGAGAAAGGTCAAACTAATATGCAGTCACCATAAATTCACAACTAATAAAATACACCAAGAAGATGGGCAGGTCCTGATGTGTCGGACAATGGTATGGTTAACTCCAGGAAGGTATCCTGGAGAAAGAAGACACATGGGCTGTAATTTTTTAGAAGGAAACAATGAAAAAAATATATATATATTCTCCCACATGTATGAATGCGGAGACCGGGCAAATCTTCAAACCATGAGCCTAAGCTCCAGCCACAGCATCTATATAGCTCAAAGGGAAAACACCAATTCCTGCTTAAACATTTCCCTGAAGACAAATAGAAAAAAGATATTGTCGGCATGGTCTGTCTTCTCCTTCCAGGCTATTTTTCCACAAAAAAAAAGAAAAAAATTTTAATTAAAAAAAAAAATGAGTAAAACCCTGATTTTTTAAAATCTGAAAACATTATATCTTTCCTTCTGTTGCCAAGCAACACACTTTTGCTATGGTATAATCTAAGACCTTGATCAACATTCTTGGTGGTATAGAAAGGATGTAGAAATGGGATATCTTAATTACAGAACAAAGTTTTCAGAAATAAAAGGAGAAAAAATAGGACTCGTGTGAAATCATCTGGTTTCTACACTGGAAAAAGCAAGCCATGGACTCCTCAATTTGAGAAAATGCAGTGTCCAGAGCTACTGCCACAACCATGTGACGGCATAGTGATACCACTCACACCACATTAGCTATAATTATGCACTTTCAGTTAGAGTAGTTTTTGTTAGCTTTTGCACCTTTAAGTGCTAGACTTTGCCTGTTAAAATTACTCAGAATACATCCCCGTGAGTATTCATATAACAAAGACAAAGTTACCAATACTTAGGTTCAAAAAGCCAAACCTGCCTACCCAATCCATCCTCAGAGCCTACTTGAGCTAGGAAGTAAGATATCAAGACTGTGGACAGAAATTTTAAAGAGATTTTAAAAATGTGACTACCATGGTCGTTGAATTCTACATGGTTGTTTAAACCTATAAAGCCAATAAGGAAAGGGGGAAGACTGGGGAATGGTTTCCACTAAGAGACTTGGGAGATACAGTGAAGATGCAAGAGTTCATCAAAACAGGAGAGAAAATTCATAATACCAAAGTTAACCAACACCAAACGCAATGAAGTGTTTTGAGGTTAAAAAGATCAAATTGGGAAAACATGATTTAAAAGGGTTCATGAATGAAAGATCATGGACTTTTAGCTGAATGGAGGTTTAATATCAGATAAAGTGTGACAGTTGTTTAAAAAGCATTTTTAAAGTGACTGAATGCCTGCTGAGTTCTCAGCGGTGTGCTAAGTGCTTTCAAGCACGTGACAGGCATCTATTCACTCGTCCACCTGATGCTTAATGAGCACATACTGTCCTCTACAGAAACTGTTCTAAGAACTGGGCAACCGATGATAAGCAAGGCAAAACAGATCAGTTTCTGCCCTCATGAAATGCACGGTGTAGAGGAGCTCCCAAGCTTATCATCTTTATTTCATGCGTAGGGGAATTAAGGTACAGTTAAGTAACTTCCCTGCAGAGTAAACAAATGGCAGGCCTGGAATTTTAACTCAGGTCTGTTTGACTTCAAAGTCTACCGTCTTAACCCCAGTTCATCACATATACCCTAACTTCAGAGGTGGTAATTCTATTGCATTTGGCAATGACAGTACACCTGTAAATCCATTTTTGATTCTTCGTGATTCATTGCAAGAGAGGACTGAATTCCTCCAGACACCTTCCAGTTTGTCAGTCAGGATAATGGATTATCTGGAAAACATATCAGAAATATTCTCCAGACTTTTTAAACAGGACAGAAGATTTGCATGTACATGTGATAAGCATCTTTGTATAACAAAAGGACCTTTATGTACAAAATATCAGATTTACTCTATAAAGCCTTAAAGCAAGAGTAGAACAAAAGAATATAATGAGGGCAGCAAGGGAGCTAACTGCAGGTCAACAAAAAGAGGAGATTTGGAACAGAAAATCTGTCCCAAATTGATACAGGTACCTTTAAAACAAACTCAGGTCCCAGGAACTAGAATCCTCGAGTGGAGAATGGCCAATAAACCCGACCGCAATATGGGTGGTGTGTGTGCTCATCTGGAGGTTGGATCAAATCCTTTCTAAAACTCCATCCACTTTAATAACCTATCATTCCAGAAGAAATTCACATACTTTATTTTCTGATAAAAATATACAAAATTAAAGTAACTAGACATTTTCTGTATATAGAAAGAAAAAAAGCTCTACTTTTATTTTTAATTTTCTTTCTAAATTATGTTAACTACAAAAATGAAAAAAAGCTCACTCAATTAGGTGCCAATCTATTTTTAACAACCTCCTTTAACACTTGCTGAAAAACCCAAAACAAAATCGCTAGGATATGGCAGGAGTGGGCTGAAGCCAACCCAAGCACTGGGAATCTAAGATGAATTGATGAGTATAAATGAATATTCAAATCTCTGAATTCTCTACCAGCAAACCTGAAAGGCTTCCAATTCTGACATATATTTAAGCCTGTCTCAGGACCAACAGAGCACAACTGTGCATTTAGTCCCTGTGCACTGCACTCACTGGAGTCATTCGATGCACAAGGTGCCAGGCCATATGCCCCGGCCCTGCCTGGGCTTCGTAGACCAAGAGAACATGACTGATCCTCTTCCAGTTAGAATGGACACACTGAGTTCCATTTCCACGGGTGCCTAAGGCCTCATCAGCTCAATTTGCCTTGTTGTCACCATCTCATGACAGATGAGGGTACCTGTGAGACTGGCTAACACCGTGATCAAATTAATGGTCCTGACCTCACTGGCCCCACTCCAGGTAAATAACCTAAGCAAGCACCTTGTCTGGTTATGATCAAACAAACAAACAAAAAGCTACAAAAAAATGTTTTAAAAAGCTCACCAACAATAAAAGCAGGAATAATTCATTTTTCAAAGCTTTCATTACTATTCTGACCTTGGACATCTTTACAAACCAGCTATAAAAGATGAAATTTTAGTTTTTCAGCCACTCCTTGACTTGTAGTGGAGGTCCTATTAATGCAGAATTGCTTGCGGTTTCCCCTTCCATCACCCTAGGAGAAGAATGGTCTTCTGAGAGCAGAGGGCACAGCTGCTGGGAAGGAGTCAACTGTGGGGATGAAAGTTGAAACAGCCACAGGAGGGAATGAAAAAGGAGGCCAGCCGAGTCCCACACAATAGATTCTTAAAAAAGAATTCTTAGCTTGTAGATGATATGATCTCATATGTAGAAAAGTCTAAGGAATTCATTAAAATATCAAAATATATAAATGAATTCAATAAAATTGCAGAATATAAAATCAATACAACAGAAATCAATTATATTTCTATATATTAGCAATAAACAATCCAAAAGTGAAATTGAAAAAAAATGATTCCATTTATAAAGCCACTTAAAAAATGTATGAAGAAACTGAACAACAAAAGTATAAGATTTGTGCACTGAAAACTACAAAACATTATTGAAAATGTATGAGGGGGCACCAGAGGAAAAGGTGGGGTGGGGGAGCAGTGAAGGGTAGAAGGGATGTGTGGTGACAAAAGGAGATCTCCCTTCCGGTGGGGAGCACATAGTGCAATATACATATGATGCACTATAAAATTGTACTCTTGGAACCTGTATAATTCTATCAACCAACATCACCCCAATAAATTTAGTTTAAAAACAAAGAAATTAAAGAAGGTCTAAATAAATGGAAAGACATTCCATATTAATGAATCAGACTTGATTCTGTTAAACTGGCAATATGCCCCAAACTGACATCCAGATTAAACGCGATCCCTATCATAAGCTCAGCTGCCTTTATTGATGAAACTGATAGGCTGATACTAAATTAGGTATAGCAATTCAAGGATCCAGAACAACCAAAACAATCTTGAGAAAGAACCTATTTGAAGGATGCACATTTCTATGATTTCAGAACTCACTACACAGCTATAACGATCAATTCAAGGCAATACGGTTCCGGCATGAGGACGTATACACAGACCAACGGAAGAGAAGCAAGAATCAGAAGTAAACCCTCCCCAAACTCGTCCAACGGGGAATAGTTTTTTCAACAAACGGTGCTGAGCAACTGGACGCCCAGATGCAAAGCAATGAAGTTGGCCTCCTACTTCACACCGTATACAAAATAAACACAAAATGGATCATAAATGGAAATGTAAAAGCTAAGACTACTAAACTTGTGGCACAAAATATAAATGTAAGCCTTCATGACCTTGGGTTAAAGCGGTGGTTTTTTGGATATGACATTAACAAAACAAAATATAAATTGGACTTCACTGAAATTAACTTTCGTGCTTCAAAGGACACTACAAAGCAAACAAAGATGACCTACAGAATTGGGAAAAATTGTAGAACATATGTAGACCATTTACAACTCAATAATGAAGACAAATGAAATTTTAAAAAGGACAAAAAGCTTTGAATAGACATGTCTCCAAAGAAAATCTTCAAATAGTCAATAAGCACTTAAAAAATGTTCAACATCACTAGACATCAAGGACAAAAAGTGAAAACCACAATGAGATACTACTTCATACCCACTAGGATGGGGATTGGCTACTACAGGGGTAAATGTAAACTCTTTTAGGGTGAGGATAATGTTCTAAAATTGTAGTGATGGTTGTACAACTGTGAATAGACTAAAAACCACTGAACTGCATACTTTAGATGGGTGAATTTTATGTTATCTGAATTATATAATATCTTAAAGACATGAAAAGGAGGGAGAAGAAAGATATTAGGGGGAAATGGAAGGGAATGGAGGAATAGAGCAAGGGAGAGTGGAAGGGAGAGAAAACAAAGGAAAGAAGGAGAGACAACTAGACAGTTGAAGTGGATTCAAGGATTATTTAGGAAAATAGGAAGACCCATCTCATCACATCTTCCTTAAATCCGGACATTTGTATGGCCACACTTTGGGGCAGCAACAGCAGTGGTCAGATAATACAGTGAGAGTGAGCACTTGTAGCTGATTAGATACAGAAGTCCCCTTTAGACTTCTTAGGCTATGGCTAAGAATATCAGATTGCAATTATATGTTAGTGTGGTCAGAATTTTTTTTATTCTTTAACATAAGTAGCTGCCCTTTAAAATGGTGATTACTGCATCAAAGATGAAAACAATGATTCTGATCTATATTTTCAGTGGATGAGATTGAGAAAGAACTGTTGAGGGTCATCAGTTTTTCAGGACTCTGTCTAGAACAATGGTTCAGTGGATGAGATTGAGAAAGAACTGTTGAGGGTCATCAGTTTTTCAGGACTCTGTCTAGAACAATGGTTGACCAATTACGGCCCACGGGCCAAATTCAACCCGCTGCCCGTATTTGTGTAAAAAAAAAAAAATGTATTGGAACAGAGCCATTCCCACTCATTTACTTATTGCCTGTGACTGTTTTTGTGCACAGTTGAGTAGTTATGACAGATCTACAGCCTGCAAAGACTGAACTGTTTACTATCTAGTCCTCTATGGACTAGATATGGAAAACATTTCCTGAACTCTGCTGTGGAGCAGGTGTGACTAATTCAACTTTTTAAACAAACGATTTATACATTCAAATGAACACTGTCCTCTGCAAAGCGTTTGCCTCCCTAGATGGTCTGTTTATTTCAGTGATGCCACCATTATTGCTCAAAGCTTTTCTGAAACTCCTCTTTGGGGCTGTCTTTAAGACCTGAAACGCAAGCTTTTTAATATCCTAGCAATGAGAAACCTTGGCACTTCTAAGTAGGCAGGTAGCTACTGGGACCCAAGGTGGAAGATCAAGATGGATAAACCTATCATTGGTTTAAAATCAGGTGTGACTCTGAACAATTCAGCTGGAATTAGCATGAAACTTATAAATTGCCTTTGAAAGCAATTTTAACTGAGTTCCAAAAATGAATTTTGAGTAGAGACAGCATCTTTGGAATAATTGTTGAACCTCCTACTGCCATTATTTTGAAAAAGAAAGCTCATTTGGATGTGTAAATTCTGGTATATTGGTTAAATTTCTCTCTTTACTTCCAAGTCACACCTCATACCAGGGACTAAGGATACCTTTATTATCAACAGGTGGGAAAATGTGTCTGATAGGCCCCTGAATATTATGTGCCAGGAAAACAGATTTACAAAGACATTAACTCTCCATGGTTCAATTATCCTTGATGGGCTTCCTAATAGCTGAAGGGTCTGCACATCTCCTTCCCTGACTAGGTCCAGAAATTCATTCTCCTATGAAAGAAAAGTGTTCCAGCCCAGCAGTTCTAACAGTCACTTTGCATGGCCACACATGAAAAGGGGGAGGAGGTCTCTATTTCAGTGGCTTCCCAAGTGTTTTGCCTAGGAGACATCATAACTGGAGTTATTCCATTAATTTTGAAAACCAGAAATCATTTTTAAATAATATACAGAAAGACCTTTTCTCAGAGTCTACACAAAAGCCAGTGCAAAATGTACTACCTAGGTTTTCTAGTTTTGCTTTCTTCTTTACAGTATAGTGAGAAATTAACCACATTTAAAACACTTAGGAGTGAGCAATCTAATCTAGCAAAATCTTTCTAAAAGGTTTATGATTCTGTTTTCAAATAGTTTGTCATTCTCTTGCCCACCTCTAATTTGATGGCAATTTTCATCAAACAACTGAGCTTTATCCTTCTATAACATTTTATTTACTTTTCACAGAAAAATCTCTCTCATTTTACAGTCATAGCTCATCAATCTATGCACTATTTCATTAAACTTCAACATTGCAATAACAAGTGAAACTGACATAAACAGGGCAGGGAATATACACAGCTCACTCCTGGTGAGCCAACAATTCAACCAGTGAGAGATGTACACAAGCGGAGCAAGAGTAGCCTTCCAGCTGCAAGTGCTATGGGCACCACTCAGTATGTTTTACAGCAAAACGGGAAACGTCAGTTAGTCTGTAAGAAGGTTAAGTGAAGTTGCTTATGTGCACATGGACTACATAGTAAGTACATATGTGATGCCCGACTTCTCGGTGGGACATAAATACCTTGGCAGCTGATAGTTTAAAATGCCAAGAGAAGCCTTGCACACAAGCTGATTCTATTCCTGAGTGGCCATCCACGAGCCCAAACCCATCTAAGACGTTTCTATGAAACAATCGGTGGCTCATCTCTTATTCATAAGCTAGTGCTTGTTACTGGTACAGCAGGAAATGGAGTCAGAAAAGCAAAGAACCACAGAAAACATCAACAGAATTACGAAATTAAATATAGACACTTTTACAAAATGGGGACTTTTCTTGAAAGGAGAGGAAGAGGTAGTGCAACCCAGCAGGCCCAATGTCGCAGACAGTGGGGGGAAAGGAGAAGTCACAGAAAGAGCCAATCAAGAGAGCCTCCCCTCTTGGCCACCTGCATATTTCTTTCCTTCTAGATTCATGGAAAAAGTTATTACATGCTATTTTTGGTAGCCAGGAAACAACAGAAGAGGTTATGAATGGAGATCAACTTTTATTGCTGTTTTGTTAGGTAAAGCCAGTCTTACTTAGCTTTTAGACAACCCATTTGTGGTTTGTCCTATCATTAAGCGCACTGACATTCTGAAGAGTGATCTTCTAGAATGCCACTTAGCTACTGAGAAAAAAATGATGAAATATAAGCTGCCTTCTCAGAAATGTCTGACCTGCTAAGCTGTCTGCAATGAAAAGAATATTAAGTGATAGAGTTTCTGGAAAACAAAGCATCACTCCTTGTGTGTGTGTCTGTGTGTGTTTAGTGTCCTGGTTTATTCTTCTAACGGAATTTGTCTTTCTTCAGAATCATTATTATAAAGGCAAGTTGTTTTCAAAAGCTTGGTGAGGGGTTACTGACTGGCTATAAATGATCACATCTTATTCTCTGATATGTTACTAGTTCAGTATTTTGTCTTCCTATTATACAAGCTTGGCTTTATTGTTTTAATCCCTAAAATATTTATTCAGCATGTTGAGAGTACCTGATTTACCAGTCTTTTTGGGAAATAATAATGGTAGCCAATGGAGTTTAAGATTAAATAGAAGTGGAATAAAAGGGGGTTGTAGAAGAGAATATTTGTGTTTATACAGACAAACAGGCTCATATGCAAGAAAGGATCTTCCAAGAACACAAACACCTCAGCATTCCCTGAATATGTCTTGACTTCAGAACACCTTGCTTTTATAATACTCTTCCTATACTCCTCTGGCCTTCCTGTTCTCTGTCTAGCAAATCCCAGAAACTTTAAATCTTTAGATTTAACCTCCATGAAACACTCCTTCCCCACATGGCTGATGGCTCCGACTCCTTGCCTCCACAGGTCACCGCACTTCTCTCTGACATCGGACATACTGTAGCTGGACCATCACCCCACGAAGAAACAGCTAAAGTCTTATTCTAAGTTTTATCTACCCCAGGATCTGGCATTAAGCCTGATATATTATGGATATTTAAAAGATATTTACAAAATGGATGAAATAGGAAAAAGGAAAAGGTTTGCTAATAGGGAGCAAATGTCAAGTTAAGATGGTGTTTAAATAGAGTGGATCATAATATGCAGCCACTTTCTTTGGTAAACGGTGTTATAACACAAGCATCTGAGAGCACAGTGGAGCAGTGAACAGCCAAGTGTGAAGCTAAGGGTTGGGGAGCAAATCATGCTAAGAAAGTGGGATAAAGGGGTTCCAGACAGGAAAGCAGCAAAGCCTCACCTCCCAGATACTGAAGAGTTGGAAAGGCAAGAAGGACACACTTGGGAAAGACTTTATAAACAGCTTGTTATTGGAGCGGGATGAAGCAGGGGGTGGTAAAAAAAAATGAGCATAGACAATTAAAATGGGTGCATTTTATTGTATATAAATTACATACCTCAATACAGATGATTTTAAAATGCAAGATCATGGAGTATTTTTAATACCATCTTGTCTACTGTCACAAGGATGTCCTGTAACATTGTACTGAATTATGTTTTTATATTTCTGATAGATCTGTTCTCCACAGTTACTCTATGGAGACCTCTGAGGGAAGAGACTGTGTTACTCATCTTTACCTCCCATAACATCTAACAAGTACATTGTAGGTACTCTGTATTATTGTTTTCAGCAGCGGGCCCCATGGCTCCCCTTTAACTGGAACATAATCAACAAAAGAAAAAAGCAAAGAAAATATAACCAGAGACATTGAAATTAAGAACAATCTAACAATAGCCAGAGGGGAAGGAGGAAGGGACAGTGCAGGGAAGGGACAGTGAGGGGGTTTTCAGGAACCACTATGGAGGACACATGGACATAACCAAGGGGGAAGGTGGAAGAAAAGGAGGGAGGCTCAGGTGGGGGGAGGGGTGGTGATGGGGGAAAATG
The DNA here is from genome assembly GCA_007922815.1 of Macrotus californicus. Lineage (NCBI taxonomy): Eukaryota > Metazoa > Chordata > Mammalia > Chiroptera > Phyllostomidae > Macrotus > Macrotus californicus. Next base: position 16,292 of record VMDR010017596.1, read on the forward strand.
CAGACAACTATAACTGAACAACAATAAAGTAATAAAATCTCTTAAAAATAAAAATAAAAAAACATCTGTGTGTGCACATGCATGCATGCACACAGACACACACATGCACACACAGTCACTGTGGAGACAAACAACAGTCTAAACAAAATTCAACAAAGGCACCCCTGCATTACTAACAGCTTCTTGAGTATACTGCTGCTCATGACCAGCCTCGTTAATATAAGAAATGGAAGAAGGGCTTGGTGAATCCAGAGCTTCACAGTTTAGAAGACAACATCTCATTAGAATAAACATGTAAATAATAACCAGCATACCCTTGGAGATAAAAGGATTTTCTAAGTTCAGTAATATATTTAGGTCTACCTTACTTCCACTCTTGCTTCTGGTCCTTCTAAACCTCATAAGAAGTGAACTTTTAATGATTAAGTTAAACACTATCTCCAAACAACTTAATATTCAAAAATCTATGACCACAGGACACTGCCCGTTTATTCTTGCCCAGCCTCTTCAACAAGTCAGTGTCATGGAAAGAAAAAAAAAGGTGGGACTATGCTAGAAATGTAAGGGACATAATGACTAGAGGCAAAGAGTAGACTGGGGTAGAATCCCAACTGGACAAAATTCTAAAGGATATTCTGGAAACAATTGTTAGATTTGGAATATAAACCAGGTTAATATGTAAGATGGAAATTTACATGGAAAGCTGGTGATAATTAAACTTGGAGGGCAGGGAGCAGATGACAAAATAGAATGTAGAGTCTGGGGTTTTTGTTTAAAAAAAGATACAGGGACACAGAAATGGATATAAAAATGTACAGTGTTAATGATGTCTCTAGTGGTGGGAAGATGGTGTTTTCATTGTTATATTTTCCAGTTTTCTCCAATGGATACCTATTATTGTTATAATAATAGTTATTTTTAATTTACTAAAATACGGAGTTACTTAACTGCTTGTTTAGCAAGTACGGTTTTGCTGTAAAAGAGTTTAGATGACTACGTTAGAACTATAGTTCCCATTTTCAAGTTTGTTCTTAAACTCTTCCTTCTCACCAACAGAAGCTATTTAGCCCCATATCCACAGTCACATACACAATGTATTTGCTGAAATTACTTAAAAGCATTTTGACTGAGGAAAATTTTACATTGCTGAAGTTTATTCTTATTTTTTGTTGCTTTTGTTTTGGTTTCTCACACAAGATGTTGTATCAGACAAGATGCCATATGGCTGCAAACCTCAGCAGGAACAACTCAGAGTCTGTAAAACAAATTTAATGATGCTTTTCCATAAACTGACTTCCCAATGATCCTTAAAATATGCACATATTTTAAGAAACCAATAATCAGGCAAACCTAATTAGGAGAGAGAGAATTATGACTAACAAAAAATGTTGGCAAATCACATTCAGAGATATCTATTTGGGTATCTGCCATGATTTCCATGTACAATTAATATAATAACTGTACATTGTATGTTTTAATCCTTAGATAATTAAGCTTTTAGGAAGAACATCATTATTTTGAGTTTTTCGCTTTTATTCGATATAGAACATTTTTTTCCCCTTTCAGTCTAGATGTTTATTCCTTCGAGAAGAAAACACCTTATAAATGCTGGCTCTCCTTACGTGAACACATGTGCATAAAAAAGTGAAATAATTATCTACTTACTTATCTTTCTAACACCAAACATTCAGGTATTTTACAGCACCAAAAAAATATGACATGACTTCTAGTTAAAAATGGCTAGAGCTAAGCAAAAGAACTCTTCTCCTTCAGAAACAACCCAGAAATTAAATATTGAAGAATATTCTTTGGAACAAGGGCATGGTAACAACTCCAAAATGCAAACTCTGAAGCACACATAAACAATGGGGGTGTATGTTTACCCCCCATGCCTCCTCATACATTAGTGGGGAGAAGTTTCCCTAAAAGCTCAGGTCAGACTAGGCCTCCAGGGAGAGGCCTGTCCAAAGACTGCAGCAGCCTTATGGAGAGGCATGTGCCTGGGAGGTGCAGATGGCATGGTTATAGAGAATGTATCTGGGAGCAATAAAGATACAGGACAAGACACAGAATGTCATAGGAGATGTAGCTAAAAGGGAAACCCCTTTTAAACATTGCATTTCTATCACCTCTGACCTAACCTTGGAGGAGGGAGACTACCAGAAGCAAAGCAGCCAGGCCAAGGAAATAGATAGTCTCTGACTTCAGGGACTTTACTGTGAGTCCTGTTACCTGTTAAAGGCTAAACTCTGAGGGAAAACATCACAGAGCAAAGAAAATGACACATTTGGTGAGGTGACTTTTAAATCAGAACCAAAATTGAAACTTCAGATGGTCCCAGTTCACATTCCCCTTGCCCCCATGAACAAAAGATGAAAAACAAAGAAAAAACACTGAAACAGGAAATTTTCAGGCAAATAGTTCACAAACATAAAACAGTAGAGTCCAGATAAAAAATAGAAGAGAAAAATGAAAATATTCCTGAGATGGAAACATCAGGAGGAAAAACAGATGGAATGACTACATCTAAAACTCACAATCAAAAACACGGCAAACAGGCCTGAGTCACTATAAAAAGGGAGTGGGGGGAAGAGGAGACAACAGACGTGTACGTGGTGTTTTCAGAGGAAAAGAATTAAAGCAGAAAAATGCTAAAAATATATGAGGCCTCATTGGTGGTCAGGAAGGAAGAAATCGACAGGTAAATTAAACACAAAGTTACACCTATGAAATTGACAATAGTCTTAAGTCATACAAACAGCAATTGTTAGGGAGCATATGGAGCAATGAGGAGTTTCCTCTGCCGGTGAGAACGTGACCAGAAATATCCATTCTGGAACCCACTCCATGACTCAGCAAGGGCACTCCAAAGCATACCCCCAGCATTGGCACGCATGCCGACATGCACCTGTACACACACATAACCATGTTCACGACAGCCTTTTCTAGAGTTGCCAGAACCCAGTAGCACCCTAAACCCATCAGTAGTACAATGGATACATACTCGGTAAACTACTCACGCAGTGGACAACTGTGTAGCAGGAGTCATCAAAAGTTTCCCATAAAGTGTCAGAAAGTAAATATTTCCCACCGTGAGAGCCTTACGATCTCTGGGGCAAGGACTCCACTCTGCCCTGCCACAGACCCCACACAGATGAGCAAGGGTGGCTGTGTTCCAATTAAACTTTACTTACAGACAAATCTGAACGTCATGATTCTCACATCACAAAATAGTTTTCTTTAGATCTTTTCAATCATCTCAACATAAAAGTTGTTTTCAGCTGGCAAGTCCTAAAAGCAGGCAGCAGGCTAGACACGGCCTGCAGGCCAGAGTTTACAAACCCCTGCTTCACGGCAATAAAAATGCACAAAGCACAATCACCTGTATAGGCCTGATGAATCTTCAAATATAAGATGGAGGCTCTAAAAAAACTGAGCCAAGTTCAGAAAGAACATATACTAAAGAAAAAAATCATATCATCATAACGATACAGAAAAGGCATTTAACCAAATCCAACACCCATTCTCAATACAACTCTTAATAAACTAGGAACAGAGGGGAATTTCCTTGCCTTGACAAAGAATAGCTACAAAAAGCCTACAGCTAACTCGTATTGGATCCTTTACCCCTAAGATTCAGAACAAGACAGGAATGCCCTCTCTCACCATTCCCAGTTAACATTATAAC
>VMDR010017597.1:0-19944 GCA_007922815.1 Macrotus californicus
CAGATGCCTCCTTTGATGTGGAGGTGGGGGTTCAAGAGCTTAGGGGGACAGGCATGATGGAGTGGGTTTGTCTTTTAAGTCCTGTTTTGCAATGTGGGAGTGTCCACAGGCACACATTCCACCCGCACCTTGAGAAATACATTTTAGAGAGAAACAAAATATTTGAGGCCTCTATGTTCAGTCTTCTCTCAAGGCCACACCTGGCATGGGAAACTGAAGCCTCTGAAGAATAAATTCCAATGTGACAGGTAGAGGGCGGGTTCACCGCTGTGGGGAAGCGCTGGATGGACAGGGGGTGGTGGAGGGGTAAGAGATTGAGAAAAAAAAAGAGAGAAAGATCCACAGACACAGAAAACATTCTGGTGCCTGCTGGGGGAATGGGAAGGAGGGAGGAGGAGGGACACAGGGGTGATAAATGGTGAAAACAATGACTTGACTTAAGGTAGTAAATGCCCAATAAAATGCACAGATGATGTCAAATTGTTCACCGAAAACCTGTGTCATTTTGTTAACCTTTGTCACCCCGATAAATTCAATAAAAAGCAAGTCATCATTTGGGGATAAACTGGGTCCCAGGATAGCAGGGCCCAAAGGACCTTCTCCTATCACTAAACACTCAATAGATCTGATCACCTAAAAGACAGCAAATCAAAGCACCAGGAAATGAGTCTGAACAGGTCTCAGCTGTGGGCTTGGCTGATTAATTCGGGGCTCCTGGAAGTGCAGACAGCAAGCCCCCCACATTCCTACCTCCTGTACAAGCAGACACACCCCGGGTGAAGTGAACAGCGGTGCAGCTGGAATCATAAAGACACACAGTCTGTCCCTTAACCTGTTACCAGTCCTGAGCCAGTTACTTTTTTAGAATTCTGCAGTAACAGAAGGACAGATCCTCTGGATGAAACCCCAACCCACAACAGAATATTCCTACTGTCAACCTTCCTTCACCCTCAAGGAAATGACAGCCTTCGTCAGGGAAACTGTATTGGAGAGGAAGCAAGAAACACATCACCCAGACTACAGGACCCTGCTTCTGAAGTGCACTTGGACTAGGAATCCAGAGTGTCACCGTGTCCCTGCACTGACACTCCGAGCTTTTAGGAGAGCTGACCAATGGAATTTTAGGTCAGGACCATTTGGAGTTGGGTCCAAATGTCACTGGACCAAACATGTCATTGTCCTTTTGTTCTAGAATGCATAAGAGACGCAGCAGCTAAAAGATTTCCCACACTGGTTTTGTGGGCAGTGAGGGTTACAAGGTGGGAAAGTCCAAACAGAAGCCATGACAACTGCCCGCACCCAGGAAACCAGCGAGTCAGACGCTGTGCATACACCTGGGTGGACGGCAGAGGTGTGTGCTCTACACACAAGGATGTGGAACACACAGCAGAGCTGATTCCCACCACACCAACATCACACTTCTCATCAGACTTGTGCAAAAAAAAGGAAGAGGGAGAGGAAGAGGAGGAACAGGAAGAATAAGGAGAAGACAGAGGAGAAGAAAGAGAAGAAACTTAGAAACGACAGTAAATTGAGGCAAACGTTAACTACACGTGACTCTAACTGCTGCCGCGGCAGCCACGTGGTTACCCTGGTTGAGTGACCTCAGATCAGGCATCTCCTGGTACCCACAGCCCCTACTGATCTGGAAAATGCCTTTCCAGGCATGTGGACCAAATGTCACCAAGATGTTCTCACTCAGCCTACAGGTCAGCACATCCTTCACTGTCCCAGCTCAGGGCACCTCCCCTCTGTAGCCCTGTGTCCCCACCTAGTCTGCAGAGGTCTTGCTGCCTTCTCCATCCACAGGAAACCCCTCGCGAGGATGAGGTGACACTGCCTGAGCCCATGAGTGGACACAGTACTGCTAGGACTTACTGACAGACTCTGAGGGTCAGCATTTCAGAATAAATCTGACTCAAATTCAGAGGGCTTCTCACTCAGTGAAATATTTATAGTCCAGTGATACTGAGCAGGACGGGTAACAGATGCAAGGTAAATAACATTTGTGGAATGCTGCCTCCTGCAACACAAGATGAAGAGGCTCAGCCCTCAGGGGCCTCTGGATGCGGGAGGCAGCACATTCCTCAGCTGTGCTGGGGACTCCAGCCCAGGTGTGGGGGGAGCTGAGAAGCTGCTCAGTTGGAGATGGGCCCAGACACAGAGGGCTCTGTCACAGGGGCAGCCTGCTGTGCCAGCTGCTCTGTGACCTGGGCCATGTGTTGTCATAGTCCTGATGGTCCTACAAGTGTCCCTGGTGGACAGAGGTTCTGTTTAGAGCCTTAGGAAGCCCTGGGGGGGAATCCCTGGGTAGATGCTGAGGATTTCTGCCAAGGTCTTGACATGACACACAAATAACTGCCATCCTTTTGAGTAAAAACACTTGGCCTTATATTTTGAGTCGAAATTGGCAAATATACTTCATCTCTGAAAATGCAGCAACGTGAATGGGGCATCCACTGGCCTTTCCTCACCCTCCAAAATCTTCTTCAGTCAAAAAACAAGAATCTAAGAGTCCCCATCCTCTGTCCCTTATATCATTGTTGGGAAAGTATGTGTAGGATGGACCACAGGGCTGCAAACCCTGCAAGATGTGCTTACCTCTGAGTCACACAAAAGAGCAGACACTGGGGAGCTAACACGCAGGTGTCACTGGGCTGTGGAGACCTGGGCAGGAATTTGTACCCACAGGGGTCTGATCTCCTCAGGACCCTGCTCACAGGGACCTGCGGGGAGGCAGGGCTTCCAGGCTCTGATGAGGTCCATGTGGGCATCACAGGTGGGTCCATCCCTCTGCAGCCCAGAGCAGTCAGGGCTGAAAAGAGCAAAGATTCAGGGAAAGGCACTGCCACTGTCCCTCAGATTGGACTGTGATTTTCCTTGGTTTCAGAGGCATGTTTAACCACAGGTTACCATGGAACCTGAGCTGTCCATTGTGACCTCATGTGATGTTACCCATGAGTCATACAGAGGACATGCACAGGAAGACCCCAGCACCCAGTCACAGCGTGTCCCACAGGACGGCACCGGGACAGACCCTGCAGGAGGAAGCAGCTGTGTCAACAGCGGCCCCAGTGCCCTTGGAACCCACGGCTGTGCAGTGTGTGTCTCGGCCTCGGCCCCGCGGGAGCCCCTGTGCTCTGTGCACGGAGGACGGAGAACCGTGGCTGGTTTCTGGGTGTTTTCACAGGATGTCGATGAAACAGCAGGAAGTGGACTGGGCAACATGAGAGGCCATCAGTGAACATCTATGAAGGACAGTGGGTCAGGAAAACCCTCTTAAGGGACATAATTTGGGCAGTTCACCTCATCATTCTCTTAGCTGGGAAGGTTAATGCCCGGATGCACCATCACGTGCTGGTTCACGGCTCTGGGCCGCCGTCTGTGTCAGTGATCAGGGACCTGAGGGAACATGACACTGAGCATGTGGGCACTGAACTCTGGGGGACAGGTGGGTGGACAGGTGTCCTCAGTGGGCAGTCAACCCTGAAGACCTTGTGTCTCAGGTGAGGCTGGGACAGTGTGGCCTTGGAGAGGAAGACATCAGTTATCATGTGGATATGGGGATACAGTCTGTCATTTCACTCAGATGTGGGATACGACACCAACAGCCACCAACAGACAAAATAGGCAAACAAAGGAAAAACACACACAGACGCACACACAGCATGTTGGTTACCAGAGCGGAAAGGAATGGAGGAGCACAAAGGGGGTAGAGGGTCATATACAAGGTGACAAAAAATATAATACATTGACAGGGACCGCACAATAGAATACATAGGTGCTGCATATTATAAAATTGTACATCTAAGATTAATATAATTGTATTAACCAACGTTACCTCCAATAATTTAATTATAAAATTTTGAAAAGAACCCATGGAGTCCTCTTCTTGCTCAAAACAGGGAGACATGAGGATGCACAGAGGGACTGAACAACAACAGAAAAACAACTCATGGGCACAGACACCGGAGGGGTTGGGGTGGTGCAGGAGGGTACAGGGGTTAAGTGGTGACGGATGGAGACTTGACGTGGGTGGTGAGCACGCAATACAGGGTACCGATGATGGGTTGTGAAATTGTGCACCTGAAGCCTGTATAATTTTGTTAACCAGTGTCACCCCAATAAAGTCAATGAAGAGGAGAAAGCACAACAGTGAAAGAAAATGAAGACATTCTTCTTTCGTGTACATAGCGAAGACCATTTCTGTCCAGTTACCTGTGGTTCACAAAGGATCTGGTGAATCAGCTGGGAACTTGGCCGTGGTGAATGTGTTGTGTGGTGTATCCATCAGACATTGATGAGGATGAGTTTCTATGAAAATAGAAAAAATACAAAGATCAGCAGTTAAAAAGCAATATCTGATTCCAGAGGTTAGATAGTCCAGAATATTCTAAATGAAGGGGCGAGGCATCACGAGGTGGTGGCGTGAGAACGGCGTGAGGACCTACCATATTTCCCGGGGCGCAGTCTCAGCATCTGTGGGGAAGGCCGGGATCTTCTAGAATCCCTGCGTGGTACACACAGCAGGCAATGTGGAGTCTGTAATCTGCAATCACGGGAGCTGTTCTCCTCGAAGATTCTATCCAAATGTCCAGATTCAGCTTGAAAAGCTTCAATAACAGAGTAGTTTTAGTTCTCAGTCATTTTGACTGAGAAGAGAGGAAAGGGGAAAAGTTAATTTGGAGAGTTATAACTAAATATGGAAGAAAATGAAGATGACTCAGGATTTGTCACATATCAGCAAAATGTGCCCAAAACGCACCAGGGTAAGTGTGATAACGGCATCTCCTGAGCCAGCTGGCACCTTGACTAGACTGAATTCCCCGAAGGACCCCAAAGGTGGGGGACAAAGAGGAAACCATGAGGAAGTATCCTCTGTTCTCAGTGACCTTTTCGAGTTTCCCCATCTATGCAAACAGGAAAATATAAAATCTGAGCGGGAGTGCTTACTGGAAGGTGATACAAAAGGAACGCACATACGCTGGGGTCAGAAAGATTCTGGGGATTTGGATGCACAGAGAGAGACTCTGCATTTGTGTCTGCGACTTGGCTCATTAGCAAGGGCTCTAACAGTCTGTTCGGTGAGTGGCTGAAACACGCAGCAAAGACTTCAGGGACGTGGAGTCTCCCGTTGTTCCTTGGTTGGAAGTAGAGGAAGACACCCAAAGGCTTAGGGAGACTAGGATGCAGGGTGGGTGTGTCACTGGAGCCCAGTTCCACTCCCGGGGCTGGGCAGGCGGCAAAGCTTTCACCAGTACGTTGTGAGACGTTTAACAGGAGAGGCTTTGCAGAGCTCAGACACTTGAAGGGCTCTGTGATTACTCTTTTCTGAAGGCCAGACCATTCAGTGGGTCAGCAGCTGCTCCACCGGAAAACCTACCTGTGGCAGAAGTAATTGGACCCCAGTGTGGCAGGGGCCAAGGCCCGGGGACAGACAGCAAGTCAGCACAGCGTCCGACCAGTCTGACTGGTCCTGGTCACAGTGCTGGTGAATGAGTCACGGTGTCCCTGGGAGTGAAGACAGCAAGGCCCCTGCATTCTTGTGTGATCTAGACAAGCAGAAATTTCTAGGTGAAGCGAACAAAGGAGTAACTCCATCACAAAACTACTGAGTCAGGCCCTTAACTAATTGCCAGACCTGAGCCACGTGACGCTCCCAGATGCTTCTGAATAAAGGGGTCACCTAGGTCCACTTGAAGAAGAACCCCAACATATTAGCAGAAATTTATGCCAGTAGTCTTATTTCAAAAGTCCCCCCGGCAGACGGATAGCTTTTCACCAGGCTAACTGCGCATTAGAAAAAAGAAAGTAGCCAGAGAATTCTGAAACTACAGGATAGTTTCCCTGAACTGGCACTGTTTCTAGGAGACCCAAAATGTCTCTGTGACAATATTCAGAGAGGGACTTCGAGGGTCATGTGACCAATGGAGTTTCGAGTTTTAGCTCTGGTCCATTTGGAAGAGGGTCCTAATGCCCGGGCCCATCCTGAGGTCGTCCCCTAGTTCTGGAATGTGCATTGGAAATAGAGGTAGCAGCTGAGAGACCCCCACACAGGTGTACTGGGCAGTGAGGGTTCCTGGGGTGGGAAAGTCTAACAGAAGCCGTGAGAACTGCCCACACCCAGGACACTACTGAGTCACACGCTGCACACACACCTGAGTGGACGGCAGAGGTGTGCGCCACCGTCAAGGATGTGAAAGACGCAGGGGTGCTGATTCCCACCACGTCTTCATTCCACTCTTCATTTGGCCTGGGGCTGGGGAGAAGAAGAGGAGGAAATGCAGAAACTTGCATGAACCAACGCACAATTCACCTACCGGGGACGCCCGCTGTGCCACTGCATGCACGGGGTTACACTGCTTGAGCAAATTCGCACGTGACCTGGGACCCGCATGCAGCTGCAATTCTGCTAAATGCTTTTTTCTTAAAGTTGTTTTTACTCAGCCGGCAAGGCCTGCACATCCTTCACTGTCCCACTTTGGGGCACGTCCCCTGTGCAGCCCTGTGTGTCCACCTAGCCTGCAGAGGCCCTGCTGCCTTGTCCATCCACGGGACACCCCTCCTGCTTTTCCACTGCATGGATGATGTGACTCTACCTGGACCAGTGGGTGGGCACAATGCTGCTCTACACTTCCTGACAGACTCTGAGGGTCAGCATTTCAGAATAAACCTGACTCAAACTCAGGGGGCATCTCACTCGGTGAAACACTGAGCTGTTGGACTGAGCTGGCCAGACAGCGGTTTCCACATGAATGAAAACTGTCGCATCCGGACCCTCCTGCAACCAGGACGCAGGCCCAGCGCCTCGTGGTCTCTGGGCGCTGGAGGCAGCACCTTCCTCAGTTGAGCCTGTCACTCCAGCAAATTGACGAAGTGACCTGAAGAGGTGCTCATTTTGAGTGGAGTCAAAAAGGACAGGGCTCTGTGACAGGGGCAGCCCGTGGTGTCAGCTGCTCTGTGACCTGGGCCATGTGTTGCCGCCGACATGACGGTCCTACAGGTGTCACTGGTGGACAGAGACTCTGTTTGGAGCCTCAGGAAGACCTGGGGGTGAATCCCAGGGCAGATGCTCAGGATGTTCAGCCAAGGTCTTGATCTCACACACCAATAACTACTGTCCTTTTGAGGAACTGATCTTGACGTTTTTTTGAATCAACACCGTGAACACTGTCCTTTCTTGAAAATACAGCCATGTTGTTGGACCATCGCTCAACCTCTATGTGCATCTCCACCCGGAGAATGAACATTTAAGTGTCCGCCTCTGCTCTCACTTTCGTGTCATGACTGAGAAAGCGCATCAGTAACCAACACGGGTCTGCAGGCCTCAATGTCTTCCCTCCTCCTGAGTCACAGAGAAACAGCAGGGACAGGCCCCAGAGGCTGGTGATCTCAGTCAAGGTTCACTGTGGGGTAGAGAGCTGGGAAGAAGTAGCTCTGGAGGCAAAAACTTCATAGGGACCCTGGCCCTCTGGGGACCTGTGGGGGGCAGCAGCTGCAGGCTGTGGCTGAGGTCCACCTGGGCATCACTAGTGGATGTCAACCCCACTGAATCCCTGTGCACTCAGCCTGGAGGGGCAAACATTCAAGGAAATGACCTGTCATCGCCCCTGAAGACAGAGTCTGATTTGTCTTAAAAGCTGTCCCTTGGTTTCAAAGAAGGAATGTTTAACCATGGAAGCAAGTTACCTTGCGCCCTGAGCTGTCCCGGATGACCTGGTGTGATGCCACTCACAGAGTCATACAGAGGCCACGCACAGGAAGACCACGGCACCCATTGAAAGTGGCCCATACAGGAGCGGACTGAAGGCACAAGTTATATAAATAGTGGCCCAAGTACCCCTGGTCCCTCCTGCTCTACAATGTGTCACTCTCTCAGTCCAGATCCGTGGACTCATGGGGAGCTCCCTGGGCCCTGCTGACAGAGGAAGGGAGGCCGTGGCCTGGCTTGCACAGCAGTTAGCCTGGTGTCAGCAAACAACCAGGAAGTGGACAGCTGCAGCACGAGAGGCCACCTGCGGACAATCGAGCAGGACAGTGGGTCAGGGAAACTGTCACCAGGGGCAGAGCTGGGGGCAGTTGACCTCATCACTTTGCTCAGATGACAAAGGACCACATATGTAAGTACATGCTGATTCCTGGCTCCGGCCAATGTTCTGCATCAAGAGTCAGGGACACAAAAGAGACACGACTGGACCTTCTTCACAGCGGCACTTGGGAAGAGGCTTGGGGGCAGTTCTTATTCATCAGGCAAAAACGTGTGTAAGATATTTGTGTCCTGCGTTGCTTACTGGTGGGTCTCAAACAGGAAAACGTCACTAATCGAGACAATAAATGGCACACTCTGTACTTTGCCTCGTCTTTGAAATACAGAAGTAAAAGCCACAACCAACCAACCTCCTACATACAGAATGGTGGCGATCAGAGGGGAGGCGCATGGGGGGAGGGGGAGGAGGTCAGATACAGATGACAGAAGGAGAGCGGACTTCCGGTGGTGAGCACATAATGGAGTGTATGATGTTCAGTTATAAAGCTGTGCAAGTGAAATTTATATCGTGTTATTATGTTACCCCAAAAATGTTATTATTAAAAAACTTTTAAACAGAACCTTTGTCAGTACCTGACTTTCTGGAAAAAAAAAAGATATTCTTCTTCCTTATAGATAATATAAACATATTTTTGCTTACTTACTTTTGTTCACGAAGGATCAGGCATATGATCAGTAGACACTCAGTAGCAGAAGGTGTGCTGTGTGGTGTCAACCCTCGGACAGTCCATGAGAAACAGTGTCTGTGAAAATAAAGGAAAATCAATCAGTAGAGTTCAAACCCAATTTCTGCTTCCAGACTCAGCCAGTCAGGACAACGGCTAAGTCCTGGGCCACAGCATCGCTCCATGCAGGAGTGAGGCCCCCTGCGGCAGCCCCAGGGGCTTCCTAGTGTCCAGTTCCAGTGTCTGCGGTGGCGGCAGAGACGTGCTGAGGAGTTTCTGAGTGGCCCACAGCCGTGCACGTGAACCTGCTCTTTATAGTCACTTGAGATGATCTCCATGATCTAATCAAAGTCTCTGGATTCAGCTTGAACATCTTCAGGACTTTAGTATGTTTAGTTCTCAATGGTTCCAAGCCAAACGTGAGCAAAATTGGCTAGGTGAATTGTAGGGTTATAAGTGACACTGGAGAAACTGGAACTCGGGGTCTGTCAGAGACTAGGAAAACGTGCGAGAGGAAACACACAAGGGTAAGAACAGCGATGGCCTCTCCTGAGGCCTTCGCCACCTTGACTAGACTCAGGTCCCTGCAGGGCCCTGAAGGTGAGTGACAGAGAGTGAGTCATAAGGAAGTGCTATATGTGTGGAATGCTTACGGGAGGGGACAAGGAAGGGACATAAATTAGAATCAGACTGAACGTGTGGACTTGGGCCCATGAGACAGAGGTTCGGCACTGTCCCCTGAGGCTCAGCTCACCACCAGAGGCCCTCACATTTTGTTGGCATGGGTGGCTGAAACCTGAATCCAGGGATGGCCCTTGGGAGTGACATGGAGTGGCCCGCTCTCCCTTGGTTTAATGTCAAGGAGAACAGTCAAACGCTTACGGAGGCTGAGGAACTGGAATGGCTTTGTCACGTCCGTCCTGTCATGCCCTTGGGCGAGTCCAGGTGGCACAGCTTGCACTCACACACTGAGAAACAAACGCATTTCAGAGGGGTTATGTATGAAAGGAACTCGAAGAGCTCCTAGAGGCCAGACCTGACATCAGAAACTGAGGCCTCTCAATCGTAAAATCTAAATGTCGCAGGAGAAACTGGATCCCAGGGTGGCCGGGGCCGGTGGGCTTTGTCCAACCACTAAACTCACAGTAGGTCGGTCTCCTCTAGAGACAGCAAGTCAAAGCAGCATGAAGTGAGTCTGACCGCACTGCCCCGCGGTGTTGGCTAACTAATCCCGGGTTCCTGGTGGAAAGCACAGCAAGCCCCCTGCATCCTGGTATGATCTGTACAAGCAGAAACATCCCAGGCAAAGTGAACAATGGTGTACCTGGACTCATAAGGACGTTCGGCCAGAGGCTGAAAAAATTCTGTAACAAAAGCCAGCTATGCACCCAGAATTCTTCCATGAAGGAAAGACCCAGACAACAGAAGATTTATACTGTCAACCGAACTGCATGCATTTCTCCAACAGAGTAACAGCTTTTCTCAGGGTAAGTGTGTAACCGGGAGAAGGCAAAGAAAGATAATTCATGGCTACAGGACGCTGGTTCTGAACCAAACATGGTCTAAAACACAAAATGTCGCTGTGGCCCTACACTAAGCGTAGGCGTGTTTGAAAGTCACATGACTACTGGAGTTTTAGCTCAGGACCATCTGGAAGTGGGTCCTAGTGTCCCGGACCCATCCTGTCATCGTCCCCTGGTTCTGGAAAGCATATCTGGAATAGACATGGCAGCTGAGAGATCCCCACGCTGGATCTCTGGGCAGTGAGGGTTCCTGGGGTGGGAAAGTCTAACAGAAGCCGTGAGAACTGCCCGCACCCAGGACACTAGTGAGTTACATGCTGCACACACACCTGGGTGGGCGACAGAGGTGTGCACCACCGTCAAGGATGTGAAAGACGCAGGGGTGCTGATTCCCACCACGTCTTCATTCCACTCTTCATTTGGCCTGGGGCTGGGGAGAAGAAGAGGAGGAAATGTAGAAACTGGCATGAACCGACGCACAATTCACCTACCGGGGACGCCCGCTGTGCCGCTGCATGCACGGGGTTACACTGCTTGAGCAAATTCACATGTGACCTGGGCCCTGCATGTAGCTGCTGATCTGGAAAATGCATTTCCTCCGTACGTAACTGCAGGCCAAAGTTGTTGCCTCTCAGCCAGCACGGCCACTGTCCCTTCACTGTCTCCCCTTAGAGGCACGTCCCCTCTGCAGTCCGTGTCCCCAGCAGCATTTCCCATCCCTCCCTCCCGCTGTCGTGTGACAAGCATGATGGCATGCTGACTGGACCTTATGCTGTCTGCACTTGATACACTTCAGTGTCTTCAGTTACAACAATAAACCTGAGTAAAACTCAGGGCTCTTCTCCCTCAGTGGAGCACTTACGGGTACAGTGGTCCTCGGCAGGACAGGCAACGGTTGCAAGGTAGAGGGTAGCTTGTGCCTTCCGGCCCCTCCAGGAGCCGAGATGGAGGCCCAGAGTCAGTGGGTTTCTGGGTTTTCTTCTCGGCACACTGCTCAGTCCAGCAGGTGACCGCAGCAAATCTGTGCAGTAGTCGAGACGCTGCTCTGTGTGATGGCCCAGGAAAAGAGGGGGCTGTGTGACAGCTGTACAAGCTGCTCAGTGATAATATGTTGCCACAGACGTGATGGCCCTACAGGTGTCACTGGGGGACAGAGACTGTTTGGAGCCTCAGGAGGACTTGGAGGTGAATCCCAGGGTAGATGCTCAGGTTTTCAGCCAAGGTCTGGAGGTCATTCACAATAACTACTGTTCTTCTGAGGAACAACGCTTGGCCTCTTTTGAGTTAAATTTGTCAAAAAAAAAAAAAGGATTTTTCTTGAAAATGTAGCCACAGGGTAGACCCATCAATCGACCTCTAAATTCATCTCCATACAGAAAACAAGCATTTAGGCGTCCCCCTCTTCTGCCACTTTAGAGTCATGACTGAGAAAGCGTGTGGGGGACAAAGCACAGCAGCGAGCTCCTCCAAGGTGCTCTTGCATCCTCAGCCACACAGGAAGCGCAGCGCCTGGACCAGATGCTGCAAACGTGGCAGTCAAGGTTCCCGGGGCAGAGCTGGCGAGCAGTAACACCTGGCCGAGCTCCACAGGGGCCCTGGTTCTGCAGGGACCTGGGGGAGGCAGGAGCCCAGGTGCAGGCTGAGGTCCACCCGCACATCAGGGGTGCCTTCATCCCCTCTGAAGCCCAAAGCAGTCCCACCTCGGAGGGACACACAGTCGGGGGTAGAGGCTGTCAACAACCATCAAAATGTACTGTGATTTTTTGTGTCCCCAAAAGTTTCCTGGTTTCAAAGAAGACATGCTGAATCATGGGCCACCAGGTTACCATGGAGCCTGAGTTGTCCATTATGACCTGGGTGTGACATCACCCACGGAGTCACAGAAGCCTCGCAGAGGAAGACCACAGCATTCATTTACAGTGGTCCGCACAGGACTGCTCCTGGGCAGACCTTGAAGCACAAAAATATTATTTTTGTAAATAGTGGCCGAGTGGTCCTCAGTCCCTCCTGCTCTACAGCGGGTCGCTCTCTCGGCCTAGACCCGTGGACTCACGGGGAGCTCCCTGGGCCCAGCTGCAGAGGAAGGGAGGCCGTGGCCTGGCTTGCACATCAGTTAGCCTGGTGTCCACGAACAACCAGGAAGTGGACAGCTGCAGCACCACAGGCCACCTGTGGACAATCGAGCAGGACAGTGGGTCAGGGAAACTGTCACCAGGAGCAGAGCTGGGGGCAGCTCACCTCATCGTTCACTTTACTAGAAGGACAAATGACCTCATATGCAAGTGCATGATCATTCCTGGCTCTGGCCAATGTTCCGCATCAAGAGTCAGAGACAGAAAAGATACGTGATTGGACCATTCTCCACAGTGACATTCAGAAGTTTGTGGACGGAGCTCTCTCCCTGGGAAACAACACACAGAGTTATCTGTGTCTCAGGTGGTGCCGATCACAGTGTGGCCTCACAGAGGAGGGTTTCATCAGCCAAGAGGTCCCAGGATGGTCCTCAGGATGACCCAGTGGGCCAGGTCACCCCTACAAAGGAGAGGGAACAAAAAGCCCCACTCAAACCAACCAACAGCCACCTCAAAGACACACACAACAATGTGATGGCTACCAGAGGAGGGGGCCTGGGGACAGGACAAAGAGGGTAAAGGGTCAAATACACTGACGAAAGGAGACCAGACTTTGGAAGGAGGGCACACAGTGGAGTGTGCAGGTGCTATGACCTGAAATATATGTAGTGTTATTAACCAATGTTATCCAAATAAATCTAATCGTAAAAAATTTTTAAAACCTTATTAAGTCCTCTCTTGTTCAAGAGAGAAGGCAACCTTCCTTCTTTGGAATAATATACACCCACTTCTGTTTAGTCACCTGCTGTTCAGGGAGGATCTGGTGAATTGCTTCTTGCACCTGGTAGCAAGGTTACGCTGTGTGTTGTAGCCTCTGGAGATTTACAGAGGAAGAGTCCTATGAGAACAAAGGAAAAAACAAAGATTAATCATTAAAAGAACAATTTCTGACTCCAGATGGTATCCAATGAACAGAATTTCCAAGTATTGGTCTGCAGCATCAACCCAACGGGTTCCCTGGCTTCTGGCCTCCGTGTCGGAGGTGCCGGTGTAGACGTGCCGAGAAGCTTCCAAGCGGCCCCCGTGGGGCTGCGCTGCATACTCTCTGCGGGGAGGGCCTTGAAGGTCGTAGCACGGAGTCCGGGTCAGCGGGACGCAGTTCAGAAGAGCACAGTGTTCGTTCTCAGGGGTCCCAGGCCCGACGTGACAGTCACTGTGGGACAATATGCTGTCATCTACTAGACCCGAGTGCTAACTCCAATATCTCCCAGGCAAACATAGAAGGTTACATAGCTGTGCGTTATGTAGCTGTTTTATGATTAAGAATTCCGTTTTTTTCAGAGGTAAAAGGCCTAATACAGACAATAGAAAATTATCTAACTTTTTTTTAATTTTTTTAATTGTTGTTCAAGTACAGTTGTCTCCATTCCACCCCCCCAAATTATTATTATTGTTTAGAATAGGTTTTTTTTTAAAAGACTGACTTGTTAGTAAATTAAAACTAAGCGTATTTCATACCATTTTATTCCAGTTCTTCGCAGTCTGAATGACGGACTCTCCCCGTACATGATCGTTTGAGTCACTGGGCAAGGGCGTGCACAGAAGCTGTACAGTGATCACCTGGCTGAAAGCACCACTGACCCGCAGCCAACGGCGCCTGTTTGAATGTCCAGAAAGAGCTTCTCCGCTCCTGGAACAGTCAGGAACAGCCTATGGCTTTGTAGTTGATTTTGAGGGCTGGGATTTTCCTGGTCCAAGTTTTTCTGTGAACTTTAAGGAGTGTTCTTCTTTTATCGAAATATTTTATCCACTTCTGGGGACAGCCTGATTCAAACGAGCGCCTTGGCTTCTTGCCCTGCGAGGCGTCTCCCGCGTTCCCAGCACTCAGCCCAGGCCCCACAGCAGGCCTGCCCTTCCTTTGGGGTCGGGCTGCCACCCCAGTGTGCTCGAGCTCCCCGCCCACCCAGGGTAGGTCCTCTTCCTCACCAGTGGAAGAAGGGGCGGCACCGCCCAGCACCCGCGGGGAGAATGAGGCGCAGGGTCGCCGGGCCCACAGGCTGGTGCTCCAAGAAATTATTTTAAAATACAAAATACTGATTTCTCAGGCAGAAGAACTGAAATGTAGAGATCAAATATTTTTTCCGATTTCTTAGTCCAAGCCAACTTTGTGTTTTTAGCAGAGAACGAGAACCAAATCCTAGATTGGCATTCATGTACTATCGATTCTAGGAAATAAAAGTTAAAGCCTCATAAACACAGACATCCAACGTCAGCTGACTCTACCACACAAGATGGTGCCTCTTCCAGGAGTCCTCTCCCACAAACTTCCTACAACTTTGAAAAAATATATTCATTCAGCTTTGGGTTACTCATTTGTCACTCCCATTTAGGGCAAAATTACTCTCCCTTAACCTTGACCAAAACACATGCTTTCCTCAATGAAACCACACCCTCCTGACCAGTGTGAAGGGCACTTGGTGGAGGGGACCAAGGGACAACTGTGGTAGCATAAACAGTAAATTACAATAGAAAATAAAACTGCATCTTTTCGTGCCTACGGAAATATGAGTATCTTTACGTCATCAGTGCTAATAGTCACACTAACATATATTGACTAGAATTGCTAACTAATGGGATCATTATTTAGAGAGAAAACTAGGAGGTAAGTGGCTGTTAATAGTCTGGCACATGCAATTTTCTCTATCTCTAATTAGTATGTTTATCTGATCCGTGTTTCTGCCAAACATGATGGTGACAGTTACCTATTTAGCAGCACATGTGGAGGAGAGTTTTAAGTTTTTCTTTGCCCTGATTTGTAATCTCCTGCGGGCTGTGAATCAAGTGTAGGTAGGAGACTGAGGGGACACCTAGCTTCTGTCCTGGCATCTCCAGACCCCAGGAGAGTGGACAAAATGTCCAGTTATACTCCCGGTTGTTTTTCCCCCTCTCTTTAGCCTCAGGTGACTGCTTTGCAGGTTTTCTGTCCCTTGTGAGCCATCCATGGAGGACAGAGCTCCTAAAGTCAGTGACCTCAGGTTGCTAAGAGGCTGAAGGGGGAAGGGAACTGTGCGGCAGGGGGACAGAGGAGGGGCTTGAAGGGGGACTTATCAGCAGATGCAAGGGACCGAAAAGAAGATGCAAAGCAGTGAAAGAAGGATGTGGGGGCCACTGCGAGGGGAATGGTGAAGGCTAGAGGTGCCGGTGTGGGGAGACCTTAAGGTGCCCAGAGAGGCCATTAAAGCTCCAAACCATCCTTGGCAAGATCATGCCACAAGAAATGACACAGACAGGGCTGGCGGAGTGCAGTGTCAGGAGGTGGTCAGCCCACAGAGACGCTCTCACGCTCTCACTAATGAAACCTCGTGATCAGAGATCAGAGATGATCTCATGAACAGAGAATCTTGGGACTGCAGCCCAGCTTGCTCCTGCCTGGCTTCTGCACACACAAACCCGGCATTCTCCTACAGCCCCTTCTTGTCCAGGACCCCAAGCTGCCTGACACACTGTACTCAGTTCTTGAGAATCAACATCCGTCCTGCCAGCGACAGGACCAATGGTCTAGGAGTCGAACCCACCAGTGGTTCCCTGATCAGTAAGTCATACGTCAGGCGTGGAGATGAGGGCTTCAAAGGCGCGTGCATATGTAGGGTCCTGCGTGTGGGGTCTGAGGATCCAGGGAGGAGCCTGATCCTGTCCGAGTTGTAGCACTGTGCCTGTCAAAAGAGAAAAAAAGAGAAAACATCGCCGGACATTCATTCAGGTGATCAAAACAGATTTTATTCAAAGCTAGTGTGTGACAAGGGGAAGGATGTCTCAGGAAAGAACCAGCTCAATTCTTGAATACGACAGGAAAAAAAAAAAAGGAATTTACAGCTCAAAACACTGGTGAGCACCAGCAGATTGAAAATTACTAAGAGGAAACATCAGGAGTAGAGAGATTTCTGAGTAATCATCCTAACGGGAGACATGCTGAGCACAGAGCCACCTGAGCAGGTGTCACTGGGTGAGTGGCGGAGGACGAGAGGCCTGGCAGGTGGCAAGGGCGACCAGACACAGAGGAGAAGACGTCGCTAAAGCTGACGCAGCAGGTTCTGTCTGCTGAGGGTTCACAGGCGAGCGCCCACACGGGTCTCGGAGACGGTCTGTGAGCCTGACTAAAGTTTGGTCGAGCAAAGAATCTGTGTCATCTCCGCAGGGAAGTGGACAGTTAGTGCCACTGGAGGGAGGACGAGTATGTCAGGAACATGGGGATCCCTTAGGGTTTCTCTTAATGCCACTGTGTCCCGTGATTCAGGTCACTAAGAAACTGCAACGACCTACTGCAAGCGACACCAGCAATGGCCCGGACCCTGCAGGAATAGAAGACCTGGTCGCCGCAACCACCACCAGCTGAGGAGCTTGCTGCAGAACGGGAACAGTCTTTAGTACGAGAGAGTAAGTAGAAACACCAGCTACTGCTACCTGAGCAACTGAAGAATCAAAGACTCTGACTGTCGTAATTACCTCCGCCTCACTGTGCTGTGAATATGTTTGCGTGGATATATGCATGTGTTAAGCAAACTTCTTTGTTTTTCTTCCCTCTCTCACTTCTGTGTCATGTAGCACGGGAGGTACCGAATTTGTAGCACGGTGTTAAGTGTTCTCAATCTTACATCCTGCTATTTGCTACTCTGTAGCAAGGGGAAGAGTCAGCTTCACTCAATGGCTTTACCTGCTCTTCTGGGGAAGGGGATGGAGAGTTTTTGGTTGAAGGTGGGATCGTTTTCATCTCTTTAGGCAGAATCACAACCTTATCATGGCCTTTATTTGAAGGTTTGGTATGGCTGAAAGCGGTGTCTATAGGTGTCACGTTGACAAAGGGTGGAATTTTGATGGTTAGTTTTACGTGTCTGCTTGATAGGGCTAACGCTAGCTAACAGCTGGTAAGGCATCACTTCTGGGTGTGTCTGCGCAGCACTTGAGTAGGTGGGCTGAGTGAAGAGATCCACCCTCGCCAGTGCCTTCGGGGGTCACCCGGTCTGAACAGACAGCCTGCACAGCACGAAAAGACAAAAACAAAACAGGGCAGGTTCCTTCTGTCTCTTGCAGTGGCCGTGCTCCTTCTCTTGCCTTGGGACACAAGAGCTGGCAGGTCTGCCCCTTTGGGCACTGCAGCCAGCGCCCTGGTTCCCTGGACATTATCCCAGCATGCTCCCGGTCCTGCACGGCAGAGCACAGGACGGCCAAGTCTCCGTGACTATGCGCGCCAAGTCCTACAGTGAAACCTAATGACGGCCACAGAGGGAAATGTATCTATAGATATGGGTAAGATACAGGTATGTAGAAAGACAGGAATATATGGTTGTAGATATAGATCGATAGATATATATTTATTATACACAGGTACTCTAGATGATCTCCTACTGGTATTGTTTCTCTGGAGAGAACTCTTATTAATGTTACGTTTCATTGTGACTGAGTACTTATTTATTGAACAAAAGTGGCAATAAAATACTTCAAATATAATATAAAAATGAGAAGATTTGGCTCACTTAAGTAATTAGGGAATGACAGAGGCAACATGAAACATGGATATTATTTTGAACATCACAGAATCTTTGTTCCCTAGGTAGATTATTCAAAAGTTGAAGAAGGCCTTTTACAATCTATTAAGAAACAAACAGTAATCTAAGAAACTTTGTCGTTTTAACAGAGAGAATATAAAAACACTCAGTTTGGCCCTGGCTGGTGTGGCTCAGTGGACTGAGTGCTGGCCTGAGAACCAAAGGGTTGTTGGTTCGATTCCCAGTCAGGGCACATGCCTGGGTTGCAGGCCAGGTCCCCAGTAGGGGACGCATGAGAGACAACCACACATGGATGTTTCTCTCCCTCTATTTCTCCCTCCCTTCCCTTCTCTCTAAAAATAAATAAGTAAAATCTATTTAAAAAATAAAAGAAAACACTTAGTTTGTATTAATGCATTATTTGGCTGATTTTACACTAATCCTTCTTTGCTCTCCCTTTACTTAAGAACAAAATTACTCCCATTTTTTCCTAAAAAGTCCTACAGTCCTCACATACTTTTCTTATGAAAACACATCTTAATTTCCTGCCATACTAGGTATACAAGATTTTTACCTCACTCTCATCATTTCCAGTAGCTTTATTTTACATATCAATCATTGCATTTCAGCTCTGAGTAACCTCTATGTCGCAGAGAAAGCTACGAAGTAAACAGCTGCAAACTGTCCGTCATACCCAGACATCATGCCATTTGCTATGGAATACCAAGGAGAGGAGTGAACTTCACTCAGAGGTTTCCCTCCTCTTCTGAGGAAGGGGCTAGAGTGTTTTTGGTTGAATGCAGGCTAGTTTTATCATTTTAGCTGGAATTATGACCTTATTGGTGTCTTTATTTAAATAGTTAGCATGGTTGAAAGTGAAGCCTATAGGTGTCGCTGATTAGCAGACTGTGTGAATGTACCACCTCACCATCTCTAGAGAGGTAAGTTTTTTTTTCTTTTTTTAAAAAATATTTTATTTGTTTTACTTTTAGACAGAGGGGAAGGAAGAAGAGAGGGAGAGAGAAATCAACGTGTGGTTGCCTCTCACATGCCCCACACCGTGGAACCTGGCCTGCAACCCAGGCATGTGCCCTGACTGGGAATTGAACCGGTGACCCTTTGGTTTACAGGTCAGCACTCAATCCACTGAGCTACACCAGCTGGGGCTAGAGAGGTAAGTTTGTATGGCGCAATTTTTTTAAAGATTTCCTCTTAAGAATTTAATTTTTTATTTTTTTACATTAGGACCTATGATCCATTTTGAGTTAATTTTTGGATACTATTTCTTTTTATATTTTTGATTTTTTTTTATTGTTCAAGTACAGTTGTTTCCAGTGGTGGCGGAAATACGGCACAATTTTTTTTAATGGGGCAAGAGAATGTTGATGACCAGACCCAAATATTTTTAGCCTCTCTGTACTACATAAAAACAGGAAGCCAGATGCATACAAACTTAAACTCATGCTTTCCAATCAATGTGTGAGTACTTTATATTATTTATAAATTATCTAGATTTTTCAAAGGATGTTTATTTCACTTTTGCATAACTCCAAGGGTACAAGTTCCCAAAAATATTTTGGAAACTAGATTTAGGTGGACATATTAGAAAAACACAATTATTGTTAAAATACAGTTTGTCCAAATAATGACTCCATTTTATTAAAATTAAACATTGTTTTTAATCATCTTAAACACTCAGGGCATGTAATTTAGCTGACTTGAGCAGCAAACCCAAGCAGAATAGAACTACGTGCCTGCATTATGTTAAGTGTTGGTGACCCTGAAGACCCTCCTGTGTTACCAAGGGAACAACATCGAAGCAGGCTTATTCTGCAGAGAATTCCCCAACTGTACGCATTTGAGCTGGTTCCTATGTATCAGGGAGTTTAAAAAGATTTCATTTATATGAAGTGCTTTTTTCACTCTGAGCCAATCAGCATGAAAGTTTTTAAAGAGATATTTTAAATTAGTTAGGTAATACAATCAGGAGGCAAGGAAATTATATATATTTTAAGTGTATTATATATATGCATATATGTATATAAATTGTGTGTGTGTGTGTATATAGTGTGTGTGTGTATATAGTGTGTGTGT
>VMDR010017598.1:0-19996 GCA_007922815.1 Macrotus californicus
ACCTTTAACTGGAACCTAATCAACAAAACAAACAACCAAGCAAAATATAACCAGAGACACTGAAATTAAGAACAATCTCACCGTAACCGGAGGGGAGGTGGGAGGGGATAATGGGCGGAAGGGAGGGAGGGTTTTCAGGAACATCAAGGACACATGGACAAAACCAAGGGGGGTGGGTGGAAGCAAGAGAGGGAGGTGGGGATGGCTGGGGGCAGGGAGCAGTGGGGGGTAAATGTGGACAACTGTAACTGAACAACAATAAAATAATTAAAAAATAACAATAAAATAATAAATAAAATCTTTAAAAAAAACAAATAAAATAAAACAACCCAAATTCTATCAGTGAAGGAAGGAAGGAAGTGTGGTACAGTCACACAGTGGAATATTAACCAGCCATAAAAGGAAGGAAGTCCGGATACATGTTCCAACATGAATGAACTTTGTCACTTACGCTAAGTAAAAGAAGTCAGTCACAGAGCAGCACATGTGTGATTCCATTTATACGAAATGTCCCCACCGGCAAATCTGTGTGGACAGAAAGATTAGCGTTTGTTCAGAGCTGGGGAAATCGAGGGAGAAGAGGAAGGGGAGGAAGGGGCAGGGAGTGTCCGCTAACAGGCTCCAGTTCGTTTTTCAGTTCCCAAAATGCTCTAAGACCAGAGAGTGGCGATGGCTGCACTCTGTGAATGCGCTAAAAGCCACTGAATTGCACACTCTAAAAGGGTCGATTTCACGGCACGTAACTTATATCTCAACAAAGCTGCTGTACAGAGACTCCGTCAGCTCTAAAATCAAGTATAAGAAACAGGTCAGAGGGGAACTTGCAGTCAAAGATGAGCTTACCCACTTTTCCTCCTAATGCCTCACTACAACGACAGTACAGGAACTAGGGGGTAAGCCGTCCTGAACAGAGAGCTGAGGGCAGCAGATGAAAGGCTTCAACGAAGCCACATGCACACACCGTTCAAGACCATTTGTTCTAGTTCAAAATGATTTTGCCTAGTCAGGGCTTCTCCTTCAAATTTGCATAATCTCACTACTCAGTGCTAACTCACAGCATCAAAGCCAGTTATAAGGAAAATAAAGATTTATATATGTACTTAGCAAACAAAAGATCATCTTAGTTATCAGTCTCTACAATCTTAGAGATCATATAATATTATAAACACAAGTAAAGCTTTTCCTGTCACGTGAATCTGATGGAAGCAGAACCAACTAACGTGTCATGAACATGTGACCCGGTGATTCCACTGCTGGGATTATACCCTCAGAACCCTGAAAACACCAATCTAAAAGAACCTATGCACCCCAATGTTCACAGCAGCACAATTTACAATAGCCAAGTGCTGGAAGCAACCTAAGTGCCCATCAGCCAATGAGTGGATCAAAAAACTGTGGTACATTTACACAATGGAATTCTACGCAGCAGAGAGAAAGAAGGAGATCCTACCCTTTGCAACAGCATGGATGGAACTAGAGAGCATTATGCTAAGTGAGATAAGCCAGGTGGTGAAAGACAAATACCATACGATCTCACCTGAAAGTGGAACCTAATCAACAAAACAAACAAGCGAGTAAAATAGAACCAGAGACATGGAAATAAAGAACAGATTGTCAGTGACCAGACAGGAGGGGGAAGGGAGATAACAGCGGAAAGAAGGGGAAGGGTTAAGTCAAGGAACATGATAAACAACCCATGACAAGGACAAGGATAGGGGGATTAAATGTGGGAGAGAAGGGATGGGTAGGGCAGGGGAGAGTCTGGGGAAAAATGGGGACAACTGTAATTGAACAAGAATAAAAATTTAAAAATATATATAATGTCATCAAAATGTATGGAGTCCTGGGTTTCCTGGCACCACATTTTCAACTCATTCCAGTGTAGCTTTCACAATATGAATGACTGGCACCTTGGACAGATGTGCAGATGGCAACCCTTTAATTCTATTCTGCATTTAGGTCTTTATCCAGAAGAAAAGAATACTTGGCATTGTTTATAGGAAACTTAAAAGGCACATACTGAAAATGAAAAGGGTTTAAACTTACAGTTTAATATAATGATTCTGTTTTTTATAGACACTAAAATTTGTGAAGGCTGAATACTTTCAAAAGACAAGGAACTTCTCAGTAAGAAGGAATTAACCTGGGAAAGGAAAAATGTCATATACTTCCTATGGAGCTCATGCTATCCATGGTGTGATGACTTAACTAGTCTTGTGACTAGTTAACACTTGCAATGTAAAAACCACTCAGCTAATCTCAAGCAATGCAAGTGTCATTACGATACAGAGCACAGGCTGAATCCGGCCCGGCACCTTGTTTCTACCTGGCAGCAACACGGAGCTCCTTGCCCCTAGTCAAGGAGTAGTTACATTTCTACAGTCCTAAATTACATTCGGCCCTTTGAAGGCAACCGCAAGGCTGATGTGGCCCCCCAGTGAAAATGAGCTTGACACCCCTGATATCGAGTATAGATAAAAGACAAGCTAGTGAATTCTCACATAATGAAGAAAAACAGAACTCAAGGCTCCAGCACAAGTCAGCTTATTAAATTAGGTTTCTTTAAAATTAGGCATTGTACTGATTAAAATGGACCTATTATTAGGATGCTTTTCTTAAGAAAAACAGTTGCTGTCTACATTATCAAAAGCTCATAAGCTAAAATACACAGGTACTTTATTCTCACATAGTTTACACAGCTGTTACATGTTCATTTAAAGAAGGAGTGATCGCATGTTCCTCCCCAGACTCCACTCTAATGACAATAAAATAATGTGTACAAAGCATAACCATCCGATGGGGGGTGGGGGGAAGCAGCAGAGAAGACAGGAGTAGATGAGATTTCAAAGACATTTGGCAATGAATGCACGTGACAAGACAGCGAGGCGGTTCTAAAGCCCGTGGTCTACAGGGAGCTGGCGGCACGCGTGTTATCAGGCAGGAATGCTGAGGCTTAGTCTCTGGGTAGCAACGGATTCCTGAGGAAGCCCTGGCTCGAGTGAGGAACTGGTTGAAAAAGTGAGAATTAGTGAAAATCTGCTAAGAAATAATGGGCCAGTGAGTACACTTCCCACTTCTCTGCTATTAAGGAACTCGATGGTTGGAGAGAAAAATATGTCCACGTACTGACATTTTGGGGCCCCAAATGAAACAGGCTAGATTTCTCTCTATTTAGCCCCACTTTCTATTCCTCCTAAAGTAAGGTGCACCAGCAGGCAAGCCTACCGGTCTCATATACAGCATGTTATTTTTAAATCACGACAGCCAAGCCAACAATCATCATGCGTTTGAGTGAAGAAATACCAAAAGAAATCCCACAAAGAGAAATAATATAGGGGAAAGAAGGAAACAACCCCCCCCCCCCCGAAAAAAAAACCTTGTTAGTATCCTCAGAAAGATAAAAATAAGAATAGAATGATATAAAGAATATAGTGCTTTGGAAAAAAGCTGCAGCATGGATATTAAAAATATAAAACATAAAATTTTAAGATCAAACAAGGTTGAAAAATAAAGTTGATTACATTTCATAGAAAACAAGATTAAAAGACAGTGATAACATCTCTAAAGGAATAATATAAGAAAGATGACACAGGAACATTTCCAAGGTCAAAAGCCAGTATTTTCCAGATTAAAAGGACTTACTGAGGCCCCAATACAATGGAAGAAGAGACTCCAGGAAACAGGTGGTCCAGGCAGACCTGTGAGGGAAGCTCAGGATGACCTCTACAGCCAGCTCAAGTGGGAGAAGAGGGCCAAAGAGGAATCTCCCCAGAGATAAAGTCTTGATAAATTATTTGATGACTTTGGGGGAAATGTCAACATCGGACTTGTTAGAGCAGTTTGAATAAAACTGCCGACAGGGTCACAGAAAACTGTGCAAGTGAAAACATGAGACAGACACTGACACCGGGCAATCTGCCTCAGACGCGCACTCTTACACAGTCAAAACCAGTCCAACGTTAACCAGGAAATCGACCAAAATCATGACATAACAGCCCTGGAGGGAACTGTTTGGAGGGGCAATGTCACAGAGCCAATCCCACATATTTCATAAGCAGAAGTGACGAGATAATGTCCAAGAGGGAGAAGGCAAAACAGAACACTCTAGGTATATCACCAAAGGAAGCGAACACAAAAAGAACAGCAGAGCAGGTGAAAACTGATCTCCTCTGGGAAAGAATTGAGGGTTGCTAAAGGGTAGATGGGGGTTTTCTTTGTAAAGCTTTCAATTTTATTTGACTGTTACATAAAATCATATGCCCGTATTACTTGGATAAAAATGTTTCCTTAAAGAAAAATATGTGCAAGGCCATGAGGATATGATTTTTATGGACGGCAATAAAATTACGTAGGAATGTGCCACTTCAGTATTTATTTGATCAGGAACTTCAGAAGCAGCAGCAACAGACAGTGGCTGAGGAAATATCTTCAGGTGAGGAAGAGGGAAGAGAGCAAGATCTGCAGCACTGATAAAAGAAACGTGTGCTAAATGGGTTGAAGTTCAAAACTTGCGGAAATGCATCACCCAGACAAAGCTCTAGCAAGCTGAAATGTGGACCTGTTAAATGAACAGACGATGCCACACTTTAGAAACATAGAAACAACTTTCTCTTGATAGGGTTTTAGTGAAACTCCCTAAATCTGAGTCTCCCAGAGTGTTCAGGGAAGCCAAGAGACAGAAAACGGAAGAAACCCCTGAGAAATTGCCCGAGATCGTCTTGGAAGACGACTCCCCTTCCAACAATTAACCTCCTCCTCTTCCTCTCCCTCGCACCATCCCGTTATCCCAGGAAGTCCTCTCAGCACAGGGAAAGTGACATTAGGTTTTATTTTATTTTTATGTCATTAATTATTTTCTTAATCCATGTCTGTTTAGTTCTAAAGTTCTGTATTACAAAACAACTCATTACTTAATATTAGCCCAGTAAAATGTGAAAGCTCTGGGGAACTTCCATGAATTATTTCTTTTTTTTTTAAAGGATTTTATTTATTTATTTTTAGAGAGAGGGGAAGGGAGGGAGAAAGAGAGGGAGAAAAACATCAATGTGCGGTTGCCTCTCACACGCCCCCTACTGGGGACCTGGCCCACAACCAAGGAATGTGTCCTCACTGGGAATTGAACCAGTAACCCTTTGGTTCACTGGCCAGCACTCAATCTACTGAGCTACACCAGCCAGGGCATGAATTATTTCTTAATTACATTATTTCTATGGGAAAAATTAGGTACTCATTGGTTTCGTCACTCATTATGAGTTCTGGAATGAATTAACTACAAGTACGAAGGTACCACCGTACTACAGTTAGGGAAACTAAGTGGGATGGTTTTAAAATGTCCACAAAGCCTGAACCTTCTCCCTTCAAATGATAATGGAGCCTAATTCCCCTTGTGTTGAATACAGGCCAGGCTAAACCTGGCTCCTAATGAACAGAATGGGGTACAAGTGATGCTACTGGACTTCTGGGGTTAGGTCTTTAAAAGGACAGTTGCATATCTTGAGAGGCTCACTGTGGGGGAAGCCATCAAACAGCCACCTGTAGAGGCTTGTACGGAAAGGACCTCAGGCCTCTCACCAGAGCCTGCACTAAGTTGCCAGGCACGGGCGTCAACTACCCAGCAAGAAGGTCTTCCAGGCCCCATCCAGCCTTCAGACCTTGGCAGCCCTCACCAACTCCTCACAGCAACCTCCTGACAGACCCTGACAACTCAGACTGTCTGCCGAACCCACAGAAACTGTGAGATTCAATGTTTACTGTACCAAAGTTGCTAAATTTTGGAGTAATTGTTATACAGCAACAGACAGCTAGGACACTGAAGCACAAAAAGATTAAGTGACTTGCCCTAACTAAGGCAGCTAGCACTTGGTAAACTGAAGTTTGAAACTAGTCAGAATGGACCTGCAGCCTCTGGTCTAGACCACGTGCCATACTTCCTTTTCAGAATGGAGACTACCTTGCCTGTATCTCACCAGAGCTGCTGCTGGGATCAAAAGAGATTATCTAAATAAAATATTTGCCAGGTTTTAAAGTATATAAATAAAATATTTGCTAGGTATTAAACTAAACAGAATTATTACTACAAGTAATAAATACTCAAAGAGAATCAATGTCAAAACATAAACTGAAAACATACAAAACTTTATACAGATAACACACCTCAGTACAATTTTCCCACACATTTTAGACTCATTCTTTACTCTTAGCTATGTGAGCCATGAAAGATTTCCAAGACAAAAACATTGACTCTGTAATAATGATTTCTATCCTAGACACCACCTAAAGAGCATCCACTGTAGACTTCTTACTAATTTAGTTTTACTCCTACACATACCAAATTGTGACACATTTTTCAAAGCAGTGTTATGCACTGAATTTGGTCCCACAAATGTCGCAGGTTGAAGCCCCACCTGCCCCTAAAGTGACTGCATTTGGAGATGGGGCCTCTGAGGCGGCAATTAAGGTTACATGAGATCATGAAGGGAAAGAGACAGCAGGAGAGCACACACAAGAGAAAAGGGGCCATGTGAGGGCAGTGAGAAGGTGCCACCTGCAGGTCAAGGACAGAAGTCACACCAACCCTGTCAGAACTTTGATCTTTGACTTCCAGCCTCCAGAACTGGGAGGGAATAAATTTCTGCTGTTCAAGCCCCTCAGCCGGTGGCATTTGTCAGGGCAGGCCAAGCTGACTAATATGGAAAATACGACAGGGAAAGCATGGGCTTTGTAGTGAGGCAGTTCCCAGCTTGCTAAATGTAAGTAACTTGCCTTCACTGAGCTCACTGTCCTTACTCATGAAATACAAGTGATGTTTGAATAACACAGGCTTGAACTGCACAGGTCCACTTACATGCAGGTCATTTTTTTGGTGAATACTATAAATGTATTTCTTTTTTATGATTTTAAAATAAGTTTACTGAAATCATTTTATTGTAAGAATATAGTCTATAATACATATAAATACAATATATGAGCTAATTGTCTGTTTATGTTATTGGTAAGGCTTCCAGTCAACAAGGGCTATCAGCCATTAAGTTTTGAGGAGTCAAAACCTACACGTGGATTTTTGACTATGCAGGGGGTTGCGGCCTCTAGCCCCTGTATTGTTCAAGGGAAACTGTTTGTAGGAGTAGCTGGACATACACAAGGCATCTAGGCAAAATCTTGGCACAGAATAGGCACTTATATCATAATGAAAGCTATATAAAATTAGCTATTGTCATCTCTTTACAACCACAGTATTATCCAAACACAAGAGATGCTCAGAATGCTAAGTATGAAGACTGATGAGCCTACACAGATGACTGTGAGATTCACATCCTCAGCCTTGACGCCCCTCTCCTAAGCACAGACGTTCATTTCACTCATTATGGCCCCATAACAACTTTGCCTCTTCCTTTCCATTGTTTGTATTAACTGACGAATTGTCTAGATGCCACATCAGGACCTCTCTTCTTTCTCTAACAAAAACAGCTAGATCTCTGAGATAAACAACTCACAAAGCCCCCACATAGGGTACCTCAGATCCTACCAAGCTGACAGCATTGGAGCCTTTGGGCTAAGTCCCAAATTCATCCGAAGGTGGAGAAGGAGCAGCAGTCAGACACAGAAGGTTCCTAGAAAGTTGAAGAACTGCTGCTTCTCTTCAGAACAAAAGATTAGGTCTGACAGTCTGACCATTTTAAAACATAAAGGCCGGGCGACCTAAGAGCAGATGGAAAAGATTTGAATTACTGGAGACAAAACAAAAATAGTTGCCTCGGGGCCTGTCAAAGCAGAGTGCTCACGGAGCTCTCCCTGGTGCTAATTCGACCTTGCCTCAGAGCTTCCTTCCTAATTTACTAGTTTCCATTCACAGCAGTCTGAAAAAATGCCCTCTGCCCTTCCATATTCGATTATGGGACAGAAATATTTGCATTTTTATTGTAGAAGATGTTTTGATAGAGAAAATTCACATAAAGGGATTTCTAGTTAATACAAAATTAAATTAATCCTATCCTAAAATACTTTCATTGCTTGTGATTCATATCTATCCCCATAACACACCTGAGACTATTAAAAGAAAAAAAACAGATATATTACTGGCCCACCAAAATAAGAATAAAGGATCATAGGCATGGAATATGGCCAAGCTGAGATGATTATATTAAAACCTTAATTATGGCAGATGAATTGTTGCAAGAAGAGATAAATTTAATATGAAAACAGGAAAAGATAATCACAGGAAAAAATGATCTCTTAAATACGAATTGTCTACACTAGGCTTTTGACAGAAGTGAAATATTCTTACAGAAATCAACTTGAGATAGTTTTTGACGAATATCTCATATGCGGATACATTGGTTTGCTAACTAAAAATAAAAATAATCTCAGAGATTCAGATACCAGATAACTCTAAAGCTGATAATTTGTTGTAAAAATGAAAATCTAAAGGATGCTCTTCCACAGAGAAGGTCCTTGTTGATCTACAAAATCACAGACTGGTCCGTAACAGCAGGGCTGCTCCAGGAAGCTTCCAGACCATCCTCACTGATGGTTTTGGTTTGGCTTAAGTGTCTGAAAATATCCTGTTGAGACGCCAAAATTCCATCCTATTAAGCATGGAAGATAGGATCTTGATCTAAAAATGTTAAGTGTATTCAATTATGAGACAGCTTGCTCTTTATACAGAACATAATTTGAAGGCCCATAACCACGTTTAAAAAAATAATCTAGCCTTGAGTTGTGACAAAATATCAGGAAAAATAATCTGTTATTATGAGGACTGAAATATGAAAGCAGGGTAGTCTTTGTTATGGAAATCGTATCAAAACAACTTTATCACAGATCAGTGTGCTGCAGAATACTGTGACTGCTTCCCGGGAGTCGGTAAAGAGCCCTGAAACCTCGGTTTCAGGGACAGCAGCTGCACTGCGTGCCCTCCCGGTGTGAGCCCCGCGTGCAGGATAACCCAGCAGAAGCACAGTGACTCCTCATTTCCCGGCCGGGCTATTGGCGAGAGGGTTCATCTCGCAGAGGCTACCTAGTCTGACACCTCAGCCCCTCCACTTGGCGGTTTACGTAACTAGTAGGCACTGCATTAATACTTTCTTTATGACACGTCTCAGATCTAGCCCCAGACGTTTTCAAGAAATGAGAGAATGCTAATAAAATAAAAAATCAGTCTCTCCGCCCCATTCAGAATGTTATTTGTGCGTAATTACATATTCCCAGAGACTGCTGTATAACCATAACCAGTCTTGCTCTTAGAACAACATTGCTGTTTATGATGCATGTCGATTTCCCAGCCACCAAGGAAACATGTCATGAATGAGAAAAAAACTAGCAAAGAAGACCTAAATTATAACCAAATAGCAGTATAATTTAATATTAACAAATTAAAAAATCAGTCCAATCTCATTATCAAACAAAAGCTAGTCTAGGAAACATGATAAAAGCTTTTAAAATTCACAAATATTCACAAATATTAGTACTATTAATATTAGTATTATCAGTATCTAAATATTAAGATACTAATATTAATAAAGATTCTTAATAATACTAAATATTTGATTACTAAATATTTTGTGTTAAGCACAGTTTTTAAATCTTCAACTAGTTTTTGTAGCAATTATTTTAAGCTAATTTTCAGAAATTTATCTTGCAGCTTCACATCCCTGTGACATGGACAAAATGCTCCCTGTAAGAGTCATTTAAAAAGAAGTAATGGTTTCTTTCTGAAATGCTCATACATGTGAACATGAAAAAGTTCGGTTTCCAAAGAACAAGACTCAAGCATGTGTCACTTGCCAAATGTCACTGACATAGGAAGCTTGAAAGCACTGTAGACAATCTGACAGGCAAAAGGTTCTACAGTTTTTGCTTTCACGTATTATCACTATTTCCCAACAGAACACAACATGGCCTTCTCACTACCCCACTCTCTAGTGCACTATGTGTGAACAGTCACACCACTGCTTCCAAGGAATGTGGCTTTAAGTGATACCCTCCTTAGTCTCGTAACTAACACTCTTACAAACACATTTCCCTTTTTCCACTCTAACTTGGCAAAACTATAAAACAATGGTTTTTCAAAATTAAATCATTTTTCTTACTATGTTTAGGAGGGAGAACTCAGTAATGATTAAGTCTATCATTATTACATTTAAAAATGAAGTTTCTTCACTTAAAATCACTTCATGCTACAATCATAAATCAATTTTACCTCTTGGAATAATACGGTTACTTTAGGATTCAATTTTGTTTATGGGGAAGAAAAAGAAAGCACTTAATGACCTTTCAGTTTCAAAG
This sequence comes from Macrotus californicus, assembly GCA_007922815.1. Classification (NCBI taxonomy): domain Eukaryota; kingdom Metazoa; phylum Chordata; class Mammalia; order Chiroptera; family Phyllostomidae; genus Macrotus; species Macrotus californicus. The sequence goes on from VMDR010017598.1 coordinate 10,285, forward strand.
ACCACTCACTACAGACAATTTCCTTAATATTTCCTACACAGAATTTAATGTCTTGTTCTCACCCCTATGGCAGTCATTAGTCAGAAAAGAGTTTCTCTGGCCCAAAAGCATAAGGACCTACCTCTCAATATTGTTATTGAAGCATTCATATACCAAGGGGCTTAGAAACTCCATTTAATCATTGTATTCATACTCAGTTAGTATTATTTCAGAGTAGAAAATGAGGGCCTTGAGTGAAATAGCAAGATGGTGGCGTGGAGGGACCACAAATATCGCAAAGCTCATTTTACTATTTCCAGTTTAAATATTTAAAATAAAAATATTTCACATTTAAAAGTTCCGTTTTAACGGAAAAGTGAAACTGCTGAATTCATGAAGAGGGCTTGCTGCACTGACCCTGGAAGAGCTGCAGGAACCGAGGGTGTAAGGCCGCGGTGATCACGCTCTCGGGCAGCTCCCTCAGGAAGAGCTTCAGCAGACTGGCCGCGGAGCAGACGTCGCCATCCTTCCCGAGCTCCACGGGCACCCCGCTCTCAAACTTCAGTCGAAGTTGTTCCACCACCTTCCTATTGCCGTTCACCCTGAAAAGGCCCTCCTGGGTGAGTCCTGGAACAAAAAGGAGACACCCAGAAAATAAGCAGAGGTCTCTCACAATACAAGCTCTAAAGAACAGTAACAACAAAAGTGAATAAATCTCAGGACAGGATTCTCTGAAAACTATCATAACCAAGCACTGGAATAGTTTCACATTTTGTAAAAATGTTTTCTTAAAATAATAAGTTTTCACGTCTGCTACCTACCAACAAAAAGCATATGCAATTATTGTAAAAGCTGACTTCTAAAAATAAGGTTAGCACACATATAATCATAGAACATACACCACTCTACAAAGAAATTTTATTCAGACAGTACCTAACAGAAACTTACCCTGAGTGCTACTGGAATCCAGGGTAAGTTTCTGTTAGGTACTGTCTGAATAAAATTTCTTTGTCTTAGCATTTTGAGAGCAACTATTTAAGAAAATACAACATGCATGTAAAAACTCCTTAACTGGATGTGATTACCTTTGTAATAATTTAATTAAAAGTAATATTTCTTTAGTAATCACTCAATTCAAAGCGTAAGACTCTATGAGACTGCAAACCAGTGTAAGACAAGGTGCTTGCCTTCAGCTCATGGGGGACTGGTCCTGCTGGCTGGGGTCAGTAGAAGGCTTCATGGACGGACGAGCCTTTGGCTCCTTCGCATAACGTTTGGCTAAAACATAGGCAAGATGAAAAGGCTGAGGCTGGTGCATGTGAAGCTAATGCAGTTTAAGCTTCAGGGCCCCTCATTTGTTTGGGCCCATCCCAATGTCCTGTCCCTACGTTAGTATTTTTAATTTTGTATTATTTTTCTTAAGAGGGCTCCAAAAGGATTAAGCAACAGGACCCCCAAAACCTTAATCTATCCTTGACAGAGAAGATCAAATATATGAAATAAGAAGCGGAGACAGCACAGCATAAAGGTAGGCAGATGAAAGTATGGACTGGTTAGGTCTAACAGTTATGGAGTGACAAATGGAAGAAGCGGGACAGGGCCACAGACGCCAAATCAAAGACTGCAGCGTTATTACTGGGGTGCTTCACCAACTGCAAGTGGGAGGGGGGGCTGGAGGAGAACACAACATAATCAGGGTTTAAGGAAGACCCACCTCCTAAGAAGCAGGGAATGCAGAGAGCTCGCCTCCCAGAGACCACATTCTGGTAAGGCACTGAGACAGAGGTTACGGCGGGCGGGGGTGAAACAGGGAGAAGCAAGGTGAACTGGGAACTCAGTACAAAAGGGAAGCCGGGAAGAGCAAGGGTCGAAAGGTAACTTTAAGGTCTGAAAACAAGAAATCCAGGGGAAAAGCATTTTAAAGGATAAGGTGAAGTGGGCGTTAAGGGATGGTGTCTAGTTTAGGGTAGAAGATACTGATTTTCAGCTCACTTACTGTGCTGGGTTTGAGGACATGGAACGCCAGGCAAGCAAGTGAGCCAGACCATGAGGGAATGTTAGAGGTGTAAGTGACAATCTTCCCAAGACAGAGTAACCCAAGGACTCAACTTGTCCCTCTTCTTCGCGAGAACCTAACGGTGAACATTAGCAATGACATATGCACTGAAGCCTATTAGAATTATTTAGGTGTAAGTTTTTTAAAATTCTATTTATTGATTTTAGAGAGAGAGAGGAAGGAAGGAGGGAGAGGGAGATAGAAAAAGAGACAGAGGGGGAGAGAGAGAGAAAAACATCAATTCGTTGTTGCAGTTATTTATGCATTCATCATTTGAGTCTTGTGTGTGCCCTGACCTGGGATCTGACCCACAGCCTTGGTGTATGGGGATGACACTCTAAGGAACTGAGCTGCCTGGCCAGGGCCTACTAGAATTATTTAGATGGAAGATGTTTGTTTATATCGGCCTTCCCTTCTTTCTCTTACCTGCTAATTATATTGCTCTTTCTAAAGAAAACGGATGTTAATTTCTTTGATAAAGCATTTTATGAACCCTTTAATTCAACAAACATTTAATGAGTACCTGGCACTATGGTAGGTACTAAAGAAATCAACTGTGAGAAAGAAAAAATTCGAACACTACCATTATTTTCAGGGAGTTTGTAGTCTGGTGAGATGCTTATATTCATGCATACACACACACACACACACACACACACACACACACATAATTTGGCTGTGAAGAACATGAATATCAAAAGTTGACATGACTTTTAGACTTCCGGCCAAGATGGAGGCATAGGTAGACACACTGTGCCTCCTCGCACAACCAAAAGAAGGACAACAACAAATTTTAAAACAAAAAACAACCAGAACTGACAGAAAATCGAACCGTATGGAAGTCCAACAACCAAGAAATTAAAGAAGAAATTTTCATCCAGACCGGTAGGAGGAGCGGAGAGGACTCACGCGGGGCAGCGGCTGGAGGACCGGGGAAAGGCACGGCTGGCCGGGAGGTGGAGGCTGCGGACTGGGCATCCCACTCCCTCGTGAGGATAAACTGGGAGGAACAACTGGGGAGCGAGATAGACCCCACAACCCAGAGTTCCAGCACGGGGAAATAAAGCCTCAAAGCCTCTGATTGAAAGCTCCTGTGGGGGTTGAGGCGGCGGCAGCAGGAGAAACTCCCGGACTCACAGGAGAGCTTGTTGGAGAGACCCACAGGGTCCTGGAGCATACACAGCCCTCCCACCGGGGATCGGCACCGGAGCCAGCACCAGAGGGGCCCAATTTGACTGTGAGTGATGTGGAGGGTCACTGAAGGCTGGCAGAGAGCGGAGCAACCGCCATTATTCCCTCTCAGTCTCCTCCCCCACAAACAACGTCACAATGCAGCGATGTGACCGCCCAGTCCTGGTGAACACCTAAGGCTCCGCCCCTTACTACGTAACAGGTGCACCAAGACAACAAAAATGGCCCAAATGAAAGAGCAGATCAAAGCTCCAGAAAAAAATACAACTAAGCGACGAAGACATAGCCAACCTATCAGATGCACAGTTCAAAACACTGGTAATCAGGATGATCACAGACTTGGTTGAATTTGGCAACAAATTAGATGAACAAATGAAGGATACAATAAGGGAGATGAAGGAAAATGTACAGGGAACCAACAGTGATGGGAAGAAAAACGGGACTCGAATCAATGGTGTGGACCAGAAGAAAGAAACATTCAAGCACAACACAATGAAGAAACAAGAATTGAAAAAAACGAGGAGAGGCTTAGGAACTTCCAGGATGTCTTTAAACATTCCAATATCCGAATCATAGGGGTGCCAGAAGAAGAGGAAGACCAAGAAATTGAAAACTTATTTGAACAAATAATGAAGGAGAACTTCCCTACTTTGGCAAAGGAAATAGACTTCCAGGGAGTCCAGGAAGCTCAGAGAGTCCCAAAGAATTTGGACCCAAGGAGGAACACACCAAGGCACATCATAATTACACTACCCAAGAGGAAAGATAAAGAGAGAATCTTAAAAGCAGCAAGAGAAAAGGAGACAGTAACCTGCAAAGGAGTGCCCATCAGACTGTCAGCTGATTTCTGAAAAGAAACCTTGCAGGCAAGAAGGGGCTGGAAAGAAGTATTCCAAATCATGAAAGCCAAGGACCTACATCCAAGATTACTCTGTCCAGCCAAGCTTTCATTTAGAATGGAAGGGCAGATAAAGTGCTTCCCAGGTAAGGTCAAGTTCAAGGAGTTCATCATCACCAAGCCCTTATTATATGAAATATTAAAGAGACTTATCTAAGGAAAAGATAAAAAATATGAACACTAAAATGACAACAAACTCACAGTTATTGACAACTGAACCTAAAACAAAAACAGACTAAGCAAACAACTAGAACAGGAACAGAATCACAAAAATGGAGATCACATGGAGGGTTATCATCAGGGGAGCAAGTGGGGGGAGAGGGGGAAAAGGCACAGGGAATAAAAAGCATAAATGGTAGGTAGAAGATAGACAGGGGGAGGTTAAGAATAGTATAGGAAATGTAGAAGCCAAAGAACTCATATATGACCCATGGACATGAACTAAAGAGGGGGTGTGTGCGGGGGAAGTGGTGTGCAGGGCGGAGGCGGGGGAAGATGGGACAACTGTAATAGCATAATCAATAAAATATATTAAAAAAAAAAGTTGACATGACTTTTAGCTCAATTTAAAAAAAAAAATTGTGAAGCCAGAGATGACATTAAAAATATTTAACAACCAGTATGGCCAGGGCACCGTGTAATCAGAGGGGATACCAGTGCTCCATGTGACAAACAGCTTCTCAAAGGGTCTCAATGACCCCCCTACTTGGGATCCATGTCCATGTGTGATGCCCTCCCCTGGAGTGTGGGCTGGACCTAGAAACTTACCTTAGCCTAGAAACTTACCTTAGCCAACGGAATGTAGCAAAGTGATATGACTAGGTTCTACTCTCATTTCTCAAATTAGGTTATAAAAGCCTTGTGGTATCCATCTTGCTTGCATGTGTTCTCTCTCTCTGGCTCTTCTTATCTGCTCACTCTGACAACCCAGCTGCTATTTACTTTGTTAGCTACCTTACAGAGAGGTCCACGTGGCAAGGAACTGAGGGGGGCTTCTGGACAACAGTCAGTGAGTAACTGAAAACCTCAGGTCACAGCCCACAGGGAACTGAATCCCGACAGCAGCCATGTGAATGAGCTTGGACGTGAACATTTCCCCAGGCAGGGCCTGAGATGATTGTAGCTTCAGCCAACACCATGTCAGCGGGCTTATAAGAGACCCTAAGACAAACGACACCACTTAACCTGTGCTGAGATTCCTGACTCACAGAGACTGTACAATAATAGACACTCGTTGCAATCTGCTATGTTTAGGAGCAATCTGTTCTGCAGTAACAGATAACTAACATGACATGCCATTCCCTTTCACACTGCAGAGTTACTAGTGGAAGACTTTAGCTAGTCATTTTGTAAAGCTTTCAAGGTCTGTTTCCTCCACTCCACAAAGCTTCATCTGTAATATCTGAAACGTATTCTGGCATCAGGCAGATGGCACCCAATAAAAGAGGGTCCCATTCCTGGTCAAGGCCCAAATCTTGAAAATTTAGAATTCTGCATCATAGTCCTGTATCTACTCAGCTCCCGAGCCTGTTTTTGATCCAGTAAATGCTCCCTGGATCAGAGTTTACAGTTCTGACCTTAGTTTTCCTAGTTCTGACCTTAGGTTTTCTCTTCAACAAGCTTTTTGACCTCAAATAAACATACATCCAGTTATTCCAAAATAACTACCCAGCTCCAAGAACTGGCTTTGGTTTTCCAGGTTCCTAATTCCACTGGACCTTACTAGTGGAGAGACACATTATAAATGGAAGTAATCAAAGTTAATGCTTCTCAACCATTTTCTTTCTGCCTCTGTTCCATTTATTGGTGCAACTCTTCCCACGGAAACATCTCTCCCTCAAACAACTCTTATGGCATGTAGTGATTTTCAGCCAGGGGATGTTCAACCCTGGCCATGGCTACATTATTTACACTCTGGGGGAATCTATACAGTTCTAAAAGCCCCTTATGCATGTATAATATATCCAATACCCATGTAAGGCTTACTAGACTATATAATCTCTAAATTTTCCTATTCTAAATTCTTAGGAAATGATGAGAATAACAGAAATGTTCAGAAGAAGGAGATACCTAGAAGGCTCCGTGGCATTCTTACACACTTCTGAAACTCTGTTAGGTTTGATTTCAGGAGATAGGGGTTCACACCATCATGAAACACCAGCTTAATAATGATTTAGAGCCCCGGCCAGTGTGGCTCACTTGGTTGGAGCGTCATCCCATAAACCGAAAGGCTGCAGGTTCAACTTCTAGGCACATGCCCTGACTGGTCATGGGTTTGGTCTCTGGTCTGGTTCGGGGAGCATATGAGAAGCAACCAATTAATGTTTCTCTCTCACATCAACGTTTCTCTCTCTCTCTCTCTCTCTCTCTCCCTCCCTCCCTTCCCCTCTCTGTAAAATCATCCAGCCTCAAGTGAGGATAAATATATATAATAGTTTAAAAATGAAATTATATAAGCCAATTAACACCTACACCATTCTACTTTTTTGTACAATTGAAATATTTATTTCAAAATAGTGAATACACCATTAGAAACTAAATATGCCAGAAATCAGAATTTGCCTGATGGGAACATTTTGGCTGGGAAAGTAGTATAACGATATGTAAGCATATTCTGACATCTGGTGGTGAACAGAGAATTCCACACTATTTAAATCGGTGTATCACACAGTATCGTCTTGCTCAAGAGGAGTCCAGTAACACTGTCTGTGAGCTTAATTATTTTAAAATAGTCTGCATCTGACACATCTCATAACTTATAAGATTTTCCTCTGAATCTGAAAAATAAATATATATATATTTTTTATTTAAAGGAAAAGTCCAACGTCTGTTTGATATAGGCCTTAATAAACCCTTTCTGTCCTAAAATTCCTTTATGTAAGAGTTCTCATGTCAAATTGTTAAATGTCTGTATTTAATTAGCAAAGTATGAACACAATGTCTACCTGTGGTTAAATCACAATGACTTAAATTATAATGGGATCTTTATATCCCATACTGGATAGAGTACCTACTCATAGATGCACAACAAATATTTGCTAACTTGAAAAAAAAAAAAGTACAAAATAATTATATAAAACTAACTGAAGTACCTTGCCCTCCAACTTGTACCACCCTTCAAACTTACATGGGCTCTTTGGCTTACTAACATGATAGGTGCAAACACAAGGGGCTTCTGGTTGTCTAAATAGTAACTAACTATACAGCCTTCCAAAATATTGGGTAGATAACCTCTCCCAGCTTGCCCGGTCAAAGATTCCGAGGTAGAAGATCTAAGGTACCACCCATACAAAGGTATTCTGAAGATTCCACTGGTGATTCTATTTCTTTTTTTTTTTTAATTATTTTATTGTTGTTCATTTACAGTTGTCTGCATTTTCCCCCCACCCCAGCCAATCCCACCTCCCCCTTGGTTATGTCCATGTGTCCTTTATAGTGTTTCCTGGAAACCCTTCCCTGCACTGTTCCCTCCCCCTTCCCCTCTGGCTATTGTTAGATTGTTCTTAATTTCTATGTCTGTGGTTGTATTTTGTTTGCTGATTTCTTTTGTTGATTATGCTCCAGTTAAAGGTGAGATCATGTGGTATTTCTCTCTCACCACCTGGCTTATTTCACTTAGCATAATACTCTCTAGTTCCATCCATGCTGTTGCAAAGGGTAGGATCTCCTTCTTTCTCTCTGCTGTGTAGAATTCCATTATGTAAATGTACCACAGTTTTTTGATCCACTCATTGACTGATGGGCACTTAGGTTGCTTCCAGCACTTGGCTATTGTAAATTGTGCTGCTATGAACATTGGGGTGATTCTATTTCACATTCCTAGTTAACAATAACTAATTTTTCCCACTAACACATTTTGTTTGAATTACCTGAATACACCCTATTAGAGCATAACTAACGATATACTAAGGAGAAGTAGAATAAAACCAATCTTTAATTCAACTTTCACCAAAATTGTCATATACTGATGACCAGTTCAACTTTTACAGACCATATATTCTTTCAGTCAGCAATCCCCTTCTACAAATACAGGGCTTGAAATGACACATCAAAAAAAGAATAAAGCATACTGCTAAATTTAAAAAAATTAAATGCAAGTGTAAAGAAATGTCCATGTATGCAAAAAAATTTTTAAGATAATCATTGATTCTTTGTAGACAGCATGAGACTGGCAAGAATCAGTTCCCATCAGCATGTGACTGCTGACAGCAATGACGCGGTAGAAGTGTGTCGGCAGTGACACGGCAGAAGTGTGACGGCAGTGACGCGGCAGAAGTGTGTCGGCAGTGACGCGGCAGAAGTGTGACAGCAGTGACGCGTAGAAGTGTGACGGCAGTGACGCGTAGAAGTTTGACGGCACTGATGCGGCAGAAGTGTGACGGCAGTGATGCGTAGAAGTGTGACGGCAGTGACACGGCAGAAGTGTGTCAGGGAAAAGAATTTGATGAGAAAACTCTTTGTGCGATATGAAAGAACACCCAAAATATACTGGTAAGTTTGAAAAGCTTCATAACAATGTGCATGATGTGCTTACTTATGTTGAAGCAGAAAAAGAACATAAACATACATGCTTATATATTCATTCATCAAAGATATTTGCCATAACATATCAGAAATTGGTGTAGGTTCTTGGAGGAGAGTATTGTTTCTGGGGGGGGGGGGGGGGGCATGAATGATCAGGGGACAGGGTATGGAGAGGGACAGTTTTCACAGTGCATCTTCCTGTATTTTGAACCACATAAGTATATTAACTATTTGATCAATTTTTTAAAGATTAAAAATATAATATGATTTTACATAAGCCTTACCTCAAAAGGCTACATTATTCTATCATTGTCAGAAGAAAAAAGATCAGGACACCAATTATGCCAGAACCAAAATACTTTAGGTGGTCACACTTCGGCATCTAAACAAATAATGCAGAACCCTATTTAACAGATTCAATGAATTACCGGGAGGTCCATTTGTATCTACAATTTTACTCACTACTGAGTGTGTAAACAAATTCTTTCAAAGCTCTACCTTAACGACATCTGATCTTAATAATGATCGAGATCTTGCTGGTTAAGGTCCCATCTTCCTGCCATGTTGTGTATAAACCTTTCATATTTAACTTTTTAAAGGACTTAAACAAATTCAGAGCTGTTCTATAGGAATCCTGCCCCTCTGAAGCTTATCTTCCCCTAAAAATAAGATGATAACTCCTACAAGGCAAAAATGCAAGCCTGGCTCTTTAGTTTTCAGAACAAAATGTCACTGTCATCTACAGACCTAGCGACTACCAGAGCAAAGAGCCGTTTTTCAATTAAGACAAAACCCCTGACCTTCTGCGGTCTGAACTGCCCCCCTGACGAGTCGTACTTGTTCCCACAGGGGAGCAAATGCTCTGAGTCACTCAAGCATTTCCAGTGAAGGGCTCTTCTTGGCAGGGGACAGACCTGTAACTGTGGGAAGATAGGGGGCCTGAAGCAAACTGTACAAAGTACAGCATTTCTTTGACATCTTAAGTTTAACCTGTAAAACTCCCCATAAATATTTTTTTAAATCTTTACCCAAGGATATGTTTGATTTTAGAGAGGGAGAGAGGA
>VMDR010017599.1:0-19939 GCA_007922815.1 Macrotus californicus
ATATTAGAATTAAACCCGGTTTTTGAGAATATCTTTTATATAATATATGGTATAATATTTTATATAATATTTGGTATTTGGAAATAAAATAAATTCTTCAAATCACACAGTATTTTAGCTATTCCAGCCATCATGCCAACTTCTGTCACCAAAAAGAATACAAGGTACAGTACATGCAGTCACCTGCGCCCAACTTTTCAAAACCGAAGAGCCCCAAATACATCTGATTCAGTTTTGTCGATGAACATCGCATGGGTTTTCAACTTTCTCAGTCTCATGCAGAGACAGTATTTTGTTAACAAAGTGCCTTCGTCTCATACAAGCTTGACTAAAGTTGTATGTTAAGCAAAAATGATTTCCACTAAGATAGTATTGTTTTACCAGTGATAACAAACTAGTTCCTAAATGTCAGCTAACGTGACAATAGTCTCTCTGTCACAACTAGGAAGTTACTCTGGCAAAATGGTGTATCATGGGGCTCTTCCCAACAGTGGAGCAGATACATGCAGCACTGAAGGCGTTTCTTCACGAGGCTATAAAGTGAGCTATGGTAAATTCAGCCCCTGCTCTAACAGCTCCACCTCACAGCCCTGAGCGGTGGGTTTTATGATTCCCATTTCACAAAACTGTGGCTCAAAGAGACTGTGCAATTTACCTGAGATCAAACAGCAGGTAAATAGCTGAGTCTGTCTGACTCTGGAGTTAATTCACGTTCTTTCCAGAAAACCACGGTGCCTATCAATATTTTTTTCTCCAGTAGATTCCCAATTTGGTTATATTAACTTCCTAAACCCTTTGGAATTAATTTTAGTGAACGTTCCTGTATTAATCAGGATGCTACAGAGAGACAGAATCAATAGGATATATAAAGAGATTTATTATGAAGAATTTGTTCACACAATTATGTCAGCTGAGAAGTCCCACAATCTACTGTGTACAAGCTAGAGACCCAGGGACACCAGGAATGTAAGCTGGTCAGAGTCCTATGGCCTGACAACCCAGGGAACTGATGATTTAAATCCTAGTATGAAGGCAGGAAAAAATGAGATAAGGCGTCCCAGCTCAAGCAGGGTGGCAGAAAACAGGGGCCCATTCCTCCTTCTTTCAGCTTTTTGTTGTGCTCAGGCCATCAACAGATCCCTTGATGCTCAGCCACACTGGAGAGGGCATTCTGCTAAATCCACTGATTCAAACATGAATCTCACGCAGGAACACCCTCACAGACACACTGCAATAATGTTTAACCAGACATTGGGGTGTCCCCTAATCCAGTTAAGCTGACACATAAAATCAACCATCACAGTCCCTGTAGGGTGTGCATACAGGACCTTGGCAAAGATAACTGGTGCTGAAGCAACTTGGCATCACTTGAGCCATTGACTGAGATAAATGGACTTTTAACCACACCCACGTAAACTGGGGACTAGATTTGTTCCAGCACACACACTCAGTCAGTAGAGTGTTCTTCACTGAAAACAACACTAATCGATTTGTGATGAGATTAAAATGATAAGATAACAAAGAAAATAACCGAGGGGCCAGACACAGAATCACAAATCCATTGTTTCATTGCTTTACAAGCCTTGGGGGGTAAAGTGAAGTAAAGGTCAAGCTGACCGGTTTCCATGGTAATGAATGGAGCACTCACAGACAGCAATATTGTCAGACCCAAGCTATAGCCCAACTATACTTTCCTTACACTGGCCTATTTAGATGGAGAGGGAATTAGAGCTTCTACTAAATGATTGTCAAAGTGATTATTAAGAATTAGTTGGACCTACGCCCCAAAGGTGAGGGTATGTCTTCATTGCCCACACTGAGTGACAGCTTGGGTCTACAGAGTTAGCATTGCTCTTTGCATTTTTATTTTTTACAGCTTTGTGCTTTTAAACATTTCAGTTGGCTGGTAACTGGGTAGTGAAGCACAGTGAGCACAGTTTTACAAATGCCTTACAGGAAACAAATTAACATACATCATCTCCCCTTTTGGTACACGGAAGCCCATCTGTCCCAGTCTAACCTGCCAAGTCATCTCAGTCCTGAGCCAGTCAGTGTTGGCTGCCGCACAGGCTGGTGTCCTGCAAGATGTCATTCACCTGCTGTCTCAAGGCTTGTATTGCAAAATTGGGTTTTATTTCAGTGTTCAGTCGTTCTGAAGTCCTGTGCATGCTGAGGGGGAAAATAAGTGGAATTCATCCCCTAGCATCTGATGGTCTTTAGTGATGGGCCTGATACACCTCTGTTGGAACTATTTAGATGTAGCCTTGACTAAAAGCAGGATAACAGCTGGTTAAATGACCCCTCGGGATGTCTGTCTGCCCAGTAAAAGAAAAAGAACTTGAATTCCAGATCCATTGGGGAGAAATGCATCATTAAAAGGCTAGCAAGAAAACTTGAGGCAAAAGACAGTGTGCTTTAGACTGATTCTAGGAAGAATTCCCTACTTGCAAGGGAATAAGACATTGGAATGCATTATTTAACAAGATTGGGAAGACTCCTTTCCAAAGAATTTAAAGCAAAGGGTGGCTAATGTTCTGCCAAGCTTCTCTGAACCAGGACATGGACTGGAATGCTACTCATAGTCAACTTCCATGGATTGTCCAGCATCACCAGGATTCCAGAGTCTCTTCCTAGGAGATGTAGTAATGTTAACATTTAATTTTTGCATATTGCTCTGTGATTTCCCAGAGTGCTATAATATATTATGTTTTCTTGTTATAGGAAACTATGAGGAAGGTAGAGCATGATTATAGGCTAAATGTCATAAAATACTGCAAGAGATTTTAGTTATGGTGCCCGGCGTGGGGAGGGGGACAGTAGGGAGAGAGGGCAGGCAGTGAAGACGGCGGTCCTCAAAAAAGAATTTGTCTTTGGCAAAGCATTGATGTGTGTCTCTAGAAGATTATATTGTGATAACCACCCTTAAAATGGACAAGCCAAAAGAGAGTGAGAGACCATCCATTTATTCTCTAGTTTTCGAATCAAGAAATGGGCCCATAAAAGGGAAGTGATCAGGCCAAGTTATGTCAACAGAGGCGGAACCGAACAAAAGCGTAGGCCACAGAACCCCCAGCGTGTGCCCTTCCTGTTTGTCACGCAGTCTCCTTCTCCCTTCTGTCTGCTCATGCCTTATCCACACCAGAAACCTTGAGTCATTTTTGACTATAAATGATCAAGAAATAATTTTACCTGTTGTCTTTGAAAAACACTGTAAGCATCACTTTACCTTTTAAGTACCAGTTTTAAAGAACAAATAAGTAGAAATAAATGGCAACTTCTAGTAAGAATGATAGTAATTTCTATATATAAATACATCACAATGTATTTGTCTATTGGGGTGCATTTGGGTTACCTGGAGTTGGGTTATTCTGAATAAAGCTACTAAGAACATTCTCATCATGTCTTTTGGTGGCCATAAGCACTCATTTCTGTTGGGTATACTTAGAAGTGGGAATTACTGAATCATGGAAGATCCCTACCATGTCTCCTCAAGCTTTATCTTCCTGGAATTCTCACATCCATAATGCCACCACCACCCGTCTAATTTTCAAGCTCCAAGTCTGTGTTATCTCAGCTTCCACCCCACCACCAGTCATCTGTGCATCCTTTTGACTTAAAAATGTAATATGTGAGCCCGGGCCACATTGTCCTGCAAACGAAAGGTTGCCGATTCAATTCCCTGGCACATGCCCGGGTTACAGATTCTGTCCCTGGCCAGGGCACGTGTGGAAGGCAGCCAATCTATGTTTCTCTCCCACATCACTGTTTCTCTTCCTGTCCTTCTCCCTCCCTTCCCCTCTCTCTAAAATAAAAAAATAAAAAATTAAATTAAATTAAAACGTGCTTGGCCAGTGTGGTGGTGTGGCACAGTGGGTTGGGCATTGTCCCACGAACCAAAGGGTTGTCAGTTTGATTCCTGGTCAGGGCATATGCCTGGGTTGCAGGCTTAGTGCCCAGTTGGGGTGCGTGCAGAAGGCAGCCAATCGATTTTCTCACATCAGTGTTTCTCTCCTTTTCTTTCTTTCCACTTCCCTTCTCTCTCTAAAACAAATTAATAAATTAAAAATAAAATTTTAAAAAATGTAATATGAATATGTCCACTTATAACATTGCTATTCTAACATCCTCTTTAAGCCACCATTGCCCTGTCTCAGGGCTACTAAAATGACGTCCCAAACGTCTCCTTGCTTCCACTTTTGTCCTCAATTCCTCTCTATGTAGCAACCACGGTTTTAGTAATGTAAATCATATCATATAATTTGCTTGCTTACAACCACCCTTCAAATTCCTAATAAAATCCAAACTCCTTTTCTGGTTTACAAAGTCTTATTTTTTATTTGGCCACTGCCTACCGCTGAAACTTTATCTATTATGCACGATGCTCCGCCTACCTTTGGACTTCCTACTTGAGAATAACAAGCTCATTCCCGGGCCATTGGCATCAGTTATTTTCTTCAGCCGAGAGGGCTGTTCCCCTGATGTCCGCATGACTAGCTCCTTCTATCAGCTCAGATCTCAACCCCAGAGTCACCATGTCTGAGAGGCCTTCCCTAAACACCTGGGCTGGAATAGCCATTCTGTCACTGGCTTTCACACCAATGTAGTTTAATTCTCTGCAGGGAAATTATTATTACCTGATATTTTTATTTATTCCTTTCTTTATTGGGTGTTTCCGTACAAGAATGTATGCTCCACGAGAACACGGAGCACTGACTGCTCACTGCCACACTCATGCTTATACTGTCCCTGGCATACAGAGTAAATGCATGACTTTAGTGACAGCAGGGGTCCAAATGTAACACCTTCCAGCAGTGCTCAGAAACTGATATGTCAAACTGGAGAGAGCAGATGGCTGGAGTAATTCAAATTGTAAGTTTGACAGGAGGACACAGGCTTTGTTCAGGAGGTGATGGAGTTGAGGGCATTGGCAAGAGAACACTAGAAGTGATACAGCCCAGGATCCAGGTTGGACAGCAAAGGGAAGAAGCTCTGTGGGGTGAAAATATGGTGTGGGGGTCGGGGAGACTGGAGGCCTTAACACAATAGAAGAACATCTATATCCAGAAGATTATACTGAAAACCTAGTCAGAAAGGAAGGACAAAATAATTGAGGAAGTACTCAGACTTAACATTGCCTTCCAATGATTCAGCTGCATGATTGAGCTTTCCTGTATGAACTTAATTGATATAGCTCAGTGCTTGGCACTCATCAGCAAATATTTGTTGAATGAATGAATGGATATATTAATGGAAGGACACTTAAAACAGCAAAGAGATGGTAATAATTAAATGAATTAATGTTAGAATTCAAAACTCATTTTACCATGTTGCTTCTGGAAGTTAAAAGGAATAATATCTTTACGTCAATTTGTAAACCTATTTTCAACAGGTCTCTGATGATATGGCTAGTTTTCTCCCTCCCCCACCTCCAGTCTAAGGGATACGCCAAAGGAGCTTTCTTGGGAGCTTTCTTACAGACTCACAGTTAAGACTCTGTCCATATGCATGTCCTTAACTTCCAAATGCATTAAATTGAACAATATTTAATGTAAGCCCAGCAAGTTTGCTGCAAAAAAAAACAAAACCCATTATCACTCAATTCTTCTGCATTGTCTCTATAAATCTATAAATCAATGCTATCTTTTAAAGTTCAAGATACACTAAAAACTTTTACTAAGTACAAATATCATAAATCATTCATTGGTTATTTCTAAAAATGTATTTTAACTCCAGCCAGAAGTAACTATTACTGGGATTTGTTTTCCACTCACAGGCATGAAATATTATTTTAGGACGGTCAATGCTGTAATTTTGAAAGGGTCATCTAAAAATAGACCTTAAATGAATGCATGGGAAATATTGCCAATAGAATACAGAGTGAATGTTGTGGCTTAAAGCTGCAGAGGAACCCACTGGGGCCTTGATAATGTCATTTCCCAGCAGTCAAATCGGAAGCCAGCACCAGGTGGCCTTGTTGACAGCCTGTCCTGTGAACCCACAGAAGGATAGAAATAAGGGAAGGAGTAATGAAGGACACACAAAAAAGAAATGAGCCCAGAGAAATTCCCAGAGCATGATGAAGCCAGAGACTTGCTCATCAGAGTGCTGAGCGAAAGCAGAGAGACTCCATTCATCTCTGCTTTACAGTAGGCCCTTTTGTTTTGCTCATATGGTTTCTCTTTTATTCATATATCACAGTGTCAGGATGCTATCGAGAGCAAAGGGAAGCAGGAGAGAGAGAGAAGGGAGGGGAGAAGAATGAAGACAAGCACTTCTTTCATAGAAAAAGTGTTTTCTTTCCACAGGGAAATGGTCTAAGATAAATTTGCCTTCCCCAACATTCTGAAAATGGTCTCTAGGCCAACAGGCCTGTCCATCCCTGTGGGGTAATGCTCTCTCCAACTAGCTTGTTGGTTTTATTTACACCAGCCATCAGCTCAGTGCCTCAGTTTATTTTTTTTCCGT
This sequence comes from Macrotus californicus, assembly GCA_007922815.1. Lineage (NCBI taxonomy): Eukaryota > Metazoa > Chordata > Mammalia > Chiroptera > Phyllostomidae > Macrotus > Macrotus californicus. The sequence continues at coordinate 6,466 of VMDR010017599.1, forward strand.
CTGAAAATATGATCGAACCCACTGACTGACGGTGATGCTGTGAAGCATGCAAAGCATCCTGGAATGAAACCTGTTCATGGACAATAGCTCCATCTCTATGCGTTTAATTCTCATGACACTAAGCAGCTGCTAGTGCCACCGTGGTGGAACATGTAGCATACGTCAGCATGGTGAGAAACGAGTTACTCACAAGACCTTGGTGGAATTTAATAATATTTATAGACACCAATGTTCAAACACCAGGGAGGAAGACTTTCCCATTCTACAGCTAAGGAAGCTGAAACACAGGAAATGTAGGTAACTTGTTATGAAAGTAATAAATGACTGAATTTGAACCTGAATCCACATCTGACTCCAGAGCCCAGATTGTCTTAAAATAGTCTTAAATTGGATAAGATAAAACAATCTGAATAGTGAATTTGTTGGGAGTGGGAGTTAGGGAAAACATAAAATGGATTTCAAAGCAGGGTTGGAGTTCTCCACATCACCCTCGAGCTCATGAGTTTGCATGGAGCACTGATTGTTGACTGGTAAATAGTGAAAGTGATGGTCATCTTGGATTCCAGGTCGGGTCTTCCTCTTGACCACAGTTGTGCCCCTTCGTCTCCTTAGGTCTCTTTAAATATTATCTGTTAAATGAGACATCTCTTGGGGCCCTTTCAGCTCCAAAATATTCCCAAGGGATTCCCAGCTATAGCCTATTTCTGGGTAGCCTGAAGCATGTCACATGCCATCTGAAAAAGGAGGTTAGATGAGTAATTACAAAATTAGGTCAACAGCACCTGCAGGACTGCCTGTAGGAATAGTGAGTGCCAAGTATCCAGACATTAAAATGAGCAAATGGATTGGGTTGAATAGGTTGGTATACTAAGTTTTAGTTGATTCCGTTGTCATACTAGTTGCTATCTGTTCTGGATATTATTGCTGTGTAACAAGCAACCCCAAAACTAGTGTCTTAAAGCAACTACTTGATTTGGCTTACAGTTTTGTGTGTCAGAAACTTGGAAATAACTCTGCTGAGCCATTTAACTCTGATCCACATACATCAGCTGGGGTGGCTGGGGCTAGAGGCTATCCTTCCAAGATGGTTTCCTCACCTGCATATCTGGAGACTCTCTCCTCAAGGCTGCTCATCTACCTGGTCTCTTCTTGTGACTGACACTTCTCCCAGGATGGTGGTGTCAGGGTATTCATACTTCTAATATGGTGGGTGATTTCTAAAAGACTCAGACAAAAGCAACCAGCCCTCTTAGAGGTTATGCCCAGAGTGGAATATTGTCACTTCCATCATACTCTATTAGTCAAAGCAATCACAGAGTAGTTCAGATTCAAAGGGAGGGAAAACAGCCTCCTTTTCTTAATGGCAGGTGTGGCAACCTACCATGGTGTCCTGTCTCAGGATTTGGCCAAAAAAGACCCAGGAAAAGATTGGATTTGGAGAAAGCACATGATCCAGGACATAGAACTACAGCCACCCATCAGCAAGGACAGGCTCTGTAGGCAAATTCAGCAATGGCTTTGCCTGCCCAACATCCATGATCTAGCCAGCTGTCTTCTGGCAACAGCACCTTGGGGAACTTGACCTCCTCAGCAGTTAATTCAGTTTGTGTGCTTTGGATGGTGGATAGATTTTACCCCTGGAACATGTGGAACATGTGATTTGGGCTGACCCATCATCATCGGTGCCTAGAACAATGCCTGGCACATAGCAGGTGCTCACTATGAATAAATGAAAGAAAAAGAACTCATTCCTCGGGCCACAAGGTTTGTTTCAGGAATGGACACAGATTCCAGTTCTAGGACTTCTAGAATGGCTAAGCAAGAAGATCCTCTTTATGTTAAACTTGGAGTTGTGAGCATGTGATCCTGGAGGCACTGAGAGACACCATAAGGAAACAAGCAAAATTTACTTTAATAGGAGAATAGATAAACTGTGATACATCCCTGCAATGGGCTATTATTCAAGTATAGGAAGAAATTAACTATCGAGGCATGAAAAGACATGGAAGAAACTTAAATGGATATTGTTAAGAAACCAATATTGAAAGGCTAGAGGCTCCACACTGCATGGTTCCAAATATATGACTTTCTGGAAAAGGCAAAACTCAAGAGGGATTCAGGTGGAGGGGGGGAGGGGGTGAATGAACAGGTAGAGCACAGGGGATTTTTAGGGCAGTGAAATTATTCTGTATAATACTATGTTAGTGGATATATGTCATTATACAATTGTCAAAACCCATAAAATGTACAACACAAAAAGTGAGGACTAATGTAAACTATGGTTTTAGCTAATAATAATGGTATCAGTGTTGGTTTATCAATGGTTATAAATGTGCCACACTGATGCAAGATGTTAATAATAGGGGGAATTATGTGCGTGGGAGGGAAGAGGAGTAGATGGAGACTCTGTATATTCTGTTCAATTTTTCTGTAAACTTAATATTGCTCTAAAAGTAAATACTATTATTTTTAAAGCTATACAGTCTTGATGACATAATTTTCATACCTAAATTAGTCTATCCCCTGGACTATTCAGGAGAAATCAATACTTTCTCTTTTTAGACCAATCAGGCTTGGGAGGAAACCCAGTTTGGTGGCCATGAAACAGCATGCAAAGTCTATTACAGAACCTGACTGGAACAGACAGCCGTCAGCAAAGCGTTTTAGGGTTTCCCAATAAGCAGGAAGTGCTTGGGTGGGCCTCCCTGTGGCTCTGATGATTAGAAAAATGGCAGCCAATATGCCATCCAGAATCAGGGTACCAGGTGAGGGCTCAGGCAGGACTCCAGACTGGAGAATGGGGAATGGAGAGAGCAAGGTGGGAGCTGAAACGCTGAACAGATTGTCAAGACAATTCCCAGGGAGCAAGGCAGAAGCCAGATATCAAGAGCAATGAAAGGGACTTACTCTGAAAGACCAATTGCTTGTCATTCAATAGAGACTCCCAGTCTCCCTATCTTTCCTACTTTTTCTTATATATTTTATTTACTTATTTTTAGAGAGAGGGGAAGGGACGGAGAAAGAGAAGGAGAGAAACATCAATGTGTGGTTGCCTCTCATGTGCCCTCCCACTGGGGACCTGGCCCACAACCCAGGCATGTGCACTGACTGGGAATCGAACTGTGACCCTTCAGTCCACAGGCCAGCGCTCAATCCACTGAACCACACCAGCCAGGGCCCTATTTTTTCTTTATTCCTTAGTCATTTATCACTAACAACTATATAATTTACTTATTTAGTATGTTCCACTTGGGAAAATCTGAACTCAATGTGGGCAGCACTTGTCTGTTTTGTTCAGTTGCTCACTAAATGTCTGTTAAATGCTGAATGAATTACTTATTTTCATTCTCAGCTAAGATGATGGCAGAGAATGAAAAGAGGGACTACAGATTGCTTCTCAAAGATCAGTACTGGACTGGGTAACAAAGTGCTAGAAAGGTAGTAATGGCCAGATAGATCTTCGCAATTGCTCCTTGGATCCTGCACCACCTCTTAGTCCCTGTACCATCTCTCTCCTTTGCCCTTGTTCTTCTAGGTTTAATTTATGGGGCACCTCCTCTGATTAGCTATCCCACTGCTTACTTCTGTCGCAGCACTTACAGTACCATACTTACCTGTTTTTCTACACTCTCAGCTAGACTGAGGGCTACTTGAGAAGGCCATTCTCTTTTATCTCTGTATGTCCCTCAGAAGTAAACACAGCACCTGGCTCATAATAAGTGCTCAGTAAATATATATGTTGAATGAATGATTGACTTCAAGCTGGGAATGAAGGTCAAGGTTAGATTTAACAAAAGATAATGGACATTTATCATTCTTTTTGGCCACTCAATATCTGAACCTTCCTCCCATATCTGAAGAATTCCTTTGAATCTCAGTGGGAAGCAGAGCCTATCCCCTACTTTTGATGCTGAAGATAGCAGCAGCTCACTGTCCCAGTCTCTCCTGTAGCTATAGCAAAGGCTCTACCCTGACTTCCTGTGTGCAGATGTGCAAATTTGCATTCCTGGGCCAGCGACACCAGTGTTGCTAGTAGCAACACCCAGTGTCCAGAACCTGTAGAATTGGAGCCGCAAGCTGCAGCATCCCTTCTGGCAGGGGCCATGGAACCTCCTTTGCAGGACTGTGTGAACTGAAGGGTCGCCAGTTCAATTCCCAGCAGCACAGCATGGGGTGTTGTTCCAGGCTGTGTAGCCCAGAGCCTAATTTCTCAGCCTCCTGGTGACTCTATAACTACCTCGCTATCCTTTGGTCAATTTTGTTTCAATCAACCAGAGTTAATTTCTGTTGCTTGCAACTAAAAACTCTGATTGGTACACAGAAGTTTCAGTGGTACAGCAATTAAGAAAGATGCAGCACGAAGAAAACCAGGTAAAATTCCAGGGACATCAAAGCCTTAGCAGTCCCCATGGTACTGTGTGACCTACTTGCTCAAGGGCCACCTGGCTTGGATTTTACCCCTGTCCTTCCTCAAAGTAAGGTGTAAGAATAAATTTGATTATACCTTTGGGATCCAGAGTAACTTTGCTTTAAAAAAAAAAAAAAACCCAAATGCTTTTCATAGTCAAAACACAAATGTTCTGTGGCATGCCAGAGTTTAGCACCAGATCAGGCCTCTTAAAGGGCTGCAAGAGAACTGGAGTTTGGTTCCAGTCGGCCTTTCTGGGAAGATGAATCATTGAGGTGGAATGGCTATATTTGTAAGCCTGGGAACAATGCCATTCAAAAGAAGCAAAAGTCCAGATCATGCAATCTGCCAGCCTTTGGAAGCCAGTTTGTCTGATGACTTGGAACCTAAATGACACTCGGAGGTTAAGCTGGTAACTGGACAGCCTTTCCCTGCTCATGTCATCGAATGTGTTGTTTGCTCATCACCCCTCAATGACATCCTCACATTTTGTCATTTCCCTGACATCTTCCTTTTCCTCTCAATCAGCCTGGCTTCTGAGATACTAGTACCTCATCCTTCTTTCTTGGTGAAAACCTACCCTGTATATCAAAGCTAGACTGTGAGTTCATCTAAGTAAAATACATATGCTTATATAATAACTTCCCCTGGTGCCAGCACCCTTACTCCCTGGCCAAATGAATAATGTACTGGCCTTATTAGAACCGAGACAAGGCCAAAGTTCATGTCCCAGTCATAGCAAGGTTGTCACAGACATGAAATGATCAGAAGGATCAGTAGTTGCTATATGCCAGTATTACTCTATTCGTATAATTTCTCACCATTGGCCTCTTACATCTCAGGGAGCAGAGTCACCAGGAGCCCACCCCCTCCCAATAATATTCCTCCTACTATTTTGCTGTAGTGCCTCAAATCACCAGCAGTCCTGTCTTTGAGATAAGGCATAATCCTCAAACCACTTAATGACAATGCAAATGAGTTATGGAGGGTTCATTAACAGCCATGAACACAACCACAGCCAGTAGAGCTAAGAGAGGAAAGAGGGAAGAAAAAAAAAGGTCTAATCCCATCATGGGAGCCTGTCATGGCTGAGGCACCTCAGTCATTGTCCCGAGCAGTCGGGGCACTTCAGAACTCGGAAAGATGGGACTGAACAGCTCATAGAGAAAGCACCTAGGGAAAAGCCACCTGGAGCCAGGAGAACAATTTGGAGGCAAGGCTGGAATGAAAACCCATTAGTAGCGTCTCCAAGGCCTTTCCTATGGAAACAAACTGCACTCCATGAGTGCCTTTTAAATGCATCTTCCCCAGACAACGACTGACCACGGGCCAAGCCATGTCTTACGACATAGGACATCTGTGGAAACCAAAGAAGTTGTCTCATAATGGAAAGACATAAAAATGAAATTTGCCGGAAAGCATGCTTAAAGCTCTCAAAGACAAGAGCATTGAGGTCTATGAAAACTACAAACACAGCCATGATGTTTACGATATCATGCCAAGATGTCATGAATCTGCGGGACCCAAAACCCAGCCCTTAGGCCCAGGCAGGCAGGGCCTCTGCCTGCAGTGCTTTGCTCTAGAGACTCCCACTCAAGAGTTCTGCGCCAGGGCATATGCCCACCCAGGACACATCTCCCTTCCAGACCATGCTCAAGGCACTTGGGACCCAGGAATTCCCTGCCCCAACCACCCCCAGTGGAGGCTTCTTCTTCAGGTCTGTGCTCCTGAAGGACCACAGGGCAGGTGTGTGCACCTATAGTCAGGAAGAGGGTTAAAAGGTGTGGGATGGGACAGCATTGGGACCTGCAGACTGAGGTGTATGGACCTGTGTTAGAGGGCCTTCAAAGTGCCAAGCACAATTGGGGTGTCACAAATAGGGAGCTTGGCCTCAGGCTTTTTCTTTCTTTACATCACTGCTCCAGTCCTACAAATACTAGGAGCAGGTCTGCCTGTGCCTTATTTCTATGTCAGCTCATCTGTTAGGGGACTGGCCCCATATGCTTTCAGGCACCCACTAGGTAATGAGAAGGAGAACAACAGGCCCTGGCTGGACAGATGGGGCGTGCACATCTGCTCCCTTCCTTTCTCATTATGATCCTCCGGGAAAAGTTGAATCCCAATACAAAGACCCCACCTCCAGCCACCCCAAGCAAGAGTTAGTTCCAAAGCAAACTCACAAATGTGGGTTTGTAAAGAACCTCATTTTATCATTAAAACTAGAGAACCTTTTGGGAAACCATTCTGTTTTCATATAATTTCTGATACGTGGCCCTGTCCTGCAAGGGGCTGAGCATGCTTTGATAGCACGACTTGTCCTTTGTAACTCCTTTTTGAGCTTATCAGTTAAGTATAGGGAACTGCCTCTGAAAAGGGAAATCTGAACAAGTCTTGGATGCCAAGCATTGGGTAGAGTTCCTAAGGGAGGTAGGTAGAGTGGAGGGACCTGATAAGCTAACACTTTGAAAAAGTGTGGGAAGTCCTGGGACGTCTGTAGTTCCCTAGGCCATCCCCAGATACCCCTACAGTTGTCCCTGGGTGTCCTTCTGCCCTGGTCTGTGGCTCTGAGAGTGGCAAGGACAAGAGGGCAAGGAAGTCTCAGGTGGTCACATACCCAGACTGAAGTCTACCTGCTCTGAGTTCCCACCTCCACCTTTAAAGGAGGTGAAGAGCTGTGAACTGTACCAGAGAGCTTTCCCCAGTGGTGGTGAAGGCAAGGAGGCTGCAAAAAGAATGAAAGGAATCAGGAAAGAGATTGAATCCACAGCTCCTCTCTTGCTCTGTGTTCCAAATGTTTTTTGAAATACCAACTGGTCTCCCTCTTTTAATAGTTACTGGGCCAGGGTGGATTTTTCCATTTCAAGCTGATGTCATTCCTGGCCTGCAGGTTTCCCAGTATCCCATCTGCTGATACCACTGACTCCCACTGACCCACTCACTCTGGCCTGAGAGAGCATCCTTCCTTCCTGTTTTTACTACAGTCTGGAAAGTGATGCCTGGAAAAAGGAACTCAACCTATTGCTTATCAAGTCTCTATGACGTCAGAGTTTCTTCCTTTTTGTTCCTCACTCATCTTTGCAAAGGTGGCCCTCTGAACTACCCTGGTGTAGAGCCCCCAGAAGGGACAGAATGCCTGGAAGGGAGCCAGCTTTCCACTCAAAGGTTCCATTTTCCCATTCTGCTTGCAAAAAGTTCAGACAATAATTTTCCTTCCTCTCCAGGGCCACATCCAGACATGCAAAGGTATGAATATATAGCTTCTAGTAAACCATGGATGTTAATAATAAGACTTTTGTATAGAATATAAACAGCCAATTCAAATTCCACTATAGAATGTGAACTAAGTTTGTGCCATGGTATGTAATCCTACCATGTGTGTGAGGACCTCTGTGTGTGTGACAGTACCTGGCGATGATTGTAAGATGAAGTGAGTTAGGCTCATGTAGTCTTAGCTATTCAAACATTACATTGTATAAAAGAAAATGTAAGAATGGGCAAGTTCTATCACCCTAAGTGCAATTTAGTAAGTGTTCCCCAAGTGCAAAGCTTCTAGTTCAAAAGCTATTTATGATATTATTGAAAGGATAGTCATAAAGAGTGGTAGCATGTAAGTGCATGTGCGCACACACAAACACACATGCCAACATACACTGACACACATACACTAAGTTTTTGTAGCCACCCTTTTTCTGACAAACCATGCTCTACTATCCACTACTAACCAGCGTGGCAACAGGAACTAGACGTTCAAAATGGGAGCAGAAAGTGCCGCTATACTGAAGACGTGGAGAGCAGAGTGAAAAGTAAGTCCCCTCCTGCCCCCACACCTTAACCACTCAAGGGGCTACTTCAGACTTCTCGATGCCTGGCCAAGGTTACTGTGCACAGAAGGAACTTCTAGATTTACTGCAGAGAGCCATTATAATTATTTAATACTTACTTAATGGTAAAATAGAGTTCTTTTTTAGTTTTCCTCATATCCATGTTATATTTACTGTGCGTGGATGAGTGGGAGGGAAGGAAAGGAATAAGGAATAGAATAGTTAAATGACTGACTTTTTCATTTATTCCAACTTTTTACTTTACATCTAGTCTTCAGTGACAAAGAGAACTTTTAGTGCTTTTCAAAAAAGGAAAAACAGTATGCTAACTTTTCCATTTTGATAACCAAAGAAAGTATTTTGTAACTTGTCTGCCAAATTTTCAACATCTTCTTTTTCCCCATACGAAATGTTGTAATGGCTTTAAAAATTACCTTGAAGTTAACTAACAAGTTTTTCATATTAAAAAAATGTTTTAAATCCAAACAATTTCTGAAATATATATGTTTGTGTGTTTGAGTCTCCTGTGAAGCCATTGTGTCCATCCCCCAATAAACACCAAAGCTCGTTGGGTAGGATGGCCTTGAGCTCAGCTCCAGAGCCAGGATCTGCCTTGCTTAGCAAAGCAGTACAGTTGCATCTTCTTGGACATCAGGACAACAAAAGTCCAAGTCTTGTTTTATGGTTGGAAAAAACCATAAAACTCACTGATCTTCCTCCTCCAACTGAACAAGGATGTGAAGCCCTAAGAACTACTATCAGCCATGTAGTGACTAGGAAGGGAGCCAGCCTTAAAACAAAGGGAAAGTGACACTGTGAAATGCAGAGAGCAACATGGAATGAGCTGGTCTTTGGTGCCGTCTTTGAGCTCTCGTATCAAGCAACTGCAAAGCCTTCCCTGACTCCGAATTTTTCGATCATAAAAGCTGTACTTTCCTCACTTGTCTGAGTTGAGTTTCTTCAACTAAGATGCAGTGTACCTTGCCAGTTATGGCACATCAATGTGTCTGCAACTGTAGGGATTATTTAATTTTTCTTGTAGAAAGCAATTACATATGGAAAATTATGACCTTCTTTCCTTTTAAAGTTATTCAGTCAAAGATGAAACACAGATCTGTAGAAAATGAAAAAATACTTAACATTAAAGCTTGGATTAGATTACTAAGGACAAGATATAGTGAGTAAACAGGGTGGAGACCACTTCTGTTTGCCAAGGCCAAGGCCAGGGCCAGGGCCAGGGCCTGACTTAAGAGTTGCTTTATGACCATTTAATTTATCTGCCAACATTTCACTGTCAGAGGAAAGCAGATTTTAAAAGTATGAAACTTGGAAATTGACCATTTGAACCAACTCAGCAAACTTTGATCTTTCTAAGGAGTACTTAACACTGACCATGGCCTGAATTAAGTTCAAAGTGACTCAGTGATCCTAGAGAAATTTTTTTGAGCAAGAACAAGTGAAACTAGGTTATAGGTCAAAGTTGATTCCAGGAGAGTAAAATTATTAACAATTGAATAAAAGTAACTCAGAGACCCCCCCAAAGCAAAGGCTCTCTATCACAATCCTATAGCATTATCCTCAATGCAAACCCTTCCAATCAATTCCATTATTACTGCTGTCTCCAGGAATCACTCCATCAATTCCTTTTTCTTCAGAGAATCCATTGTTCCCCAGAGAACATCTTTTCACTCACTGCAAATCCTTTGTGATAAGAAGCACAAAATCCATAACCCAGGAGCATCTCTACCTTTAAGATGAGGGGCGAAGACAATCAGGACACTGAGTGACCTGGGAAAGCTCTGAAAATTTTAGAGCCAAATCAAACATCACTGCCTCAGATACTTCTTGTCTATGCTCCATCCCCAAATTTCTAGAAGAGGAAAATCAGGTTCTAAAAGTTTGTGAAATATGTCCAAGATCCATTTAGCAAGAATCATGACTAGAGCCCAGGTCTTCTGACTCCAAAATCCATAATGCTTTTCTCTCCATCAAATTCCGTGATAGTCTTATGTGCCAACTTGGCTAGGCTATGGTACTCAGGCATCTAATCAAACACTAATCTAGGTGTTGCCAGGAAGGTATTTTGTAGACCTGGTTAACATCTGCAATCAGAAGACTTTCAGTAAAGATTACTCTCAATAATGTGGGCAAGCCTCATCCAATCAATTACAGGCTTTAAGAACAAAGATGGAGGTTCCCCAAAGAAAAAGGCATTCTACCTGAAGACTACAGCAAGTCCTGCCTGGGTATCCATCTGCTGGCCTGGCCTGTGGATTTTGGATTTGCAGGTTCCCACAACTCTGTGAACCAATTCCTTGAAATCTCCCGATAGGTAGGTAGATAGATAGAAAGACACATAGATGATAGATAGATAAAGAGATAGATAGATAATGAAATATATATAGACACACACACACACACACACACACACACACATACTGTTATTGGTCCTGTTTCTCTGGCGAACTCTGATATACTGTTCAATGAGCCAGATGGGGCAAATCCAAAATTCCCCTGATGAAGATCAAAAAATTGAGAGGGAAATCCTTTGGGTGAAAGAAACCACTGCCTAATGACTTCTGCAGGGAGATTGTGGTGTGTGAATAAGACTTCAAAACTGCTATGTCACATAGAGAAAACCACAGGGAAAATAATCTCCAGTAAACAATGAAAAAACTTTGCCATTAAGGATTCCTTAAAACTGGCAGAAGTTTTTTATAATGGTCATATGTAAAGGAAAAACAACATGCTCTCATATCTATTCGTGATTCTGTCTCTTCGCTTCTTTCAACAACTCTGAAGGCAACCAACATCTGGACTCCTACTTATGTGAGATAAGACATGCCCTTCCTATGTAAGCCAATTGGAGTTAGGTCCTCAGCCACTTGCTGCCAAAAATGACTTTTTCTGCTACGTTCACCTGGTGAACACCTTCTTAACTTTGAGATGCTGCCCTTGTACAGCGTTGGTCCACTACCTTCCTTCTTAGTGCTCCACACTTCTGTCACGGCGCCTGTGCTCGTATGGACACTTCTGTTTCTGTTGGCCAGACTGCAAGCTCCTTAAGAGAAGGAAATAAGTCTTAGTCATTTTGTTTTTCCAGAACTAAACGAGTCCCTGGCATAACAGTTGGAAGGTAGATAGATGGATGGATGGATGGATGGATGGATGGATGGAGGAGAGAGAGAGATGGAGACTCTGTGATAGAAGACATGCTGACGCATAAGTATGAGTCAGGGGAAAAGGAGTCAAGAATGACAAAGGGCAGCATGGAAGAAGGGAGTAAGGAGACAGCCAAATGGCAAAAATTTGAGATTGTGATTATGAAAAACTGATATGCGATCCAATTAGGGTTTATGGAAATTTCTTTGGGTGGGAAAGAAAGATGTGTGTATAATTATATAAATTCTTTTAACACTAAGCCATAGAAATGAGATAAGTGTTCATGCCATTTTTGGCATTTGTTACCCCATTTTGCTGCTGTTTATTTGCCTGACTCATGTCTCAATGGCAAGCAACTCAAAGGTGAAATGGGCACTTTGTTCTGTGTGGCTTGCCCAGTACCTGACACAGCATGTGTTACAGCCCTGCTGGAGTTGCTGAACTGAGAACTGAATGAAGACTTAAAACTTCAAAGTTACAGTTCACACTAATTACTGAAATACAGAAGAAATAACCTACTGAACATTTTATTTGAAATTATTTGTTCCTCATTAAATCAAATTACTTCTCTAACACTCTCTGACTTAACAATAATATGTAAATCATTGGCTTTTTAGCTCAGATTAGAAAGTAAGTCATTAAGTGCAAAATCATATGCTCCATACATAAATCAGATTAACTAATGACATCTTTTAGATATTGAGTTCTTACTCATTACAAATCACTAAAAAAAAATTTTTCAAGCAAAAACATTGGAAAGCCAGAATTGTGAAAATGAATTAAACCATTCTTGGAAATGTCTTTAATGTAGTTTGGTGTCTTATTAATGTGAACAATATTGTTCATATACTTTCCACATGCTATTAAAGTAATGAGATAAATACAATGCCTTTGTTTTCTTCTGCTCCCATTTTAATGGCATCATTATTTGTGTTATTGATATTCTATATTTTCTCTTCTAATGCCTGAAGTTCTGTATAGTCATTTTCTTCAATACAGTACTAGAGTCATAAGAACTCTCATTATCCTCATTTTGCAAATAGGAAAACAGAAGCATAAAGAGGTCAGTTTTTTGTAATGTGGGAAATTCACAGAGGGGTTCAGAGAGTAGACCAGAAGGGCATTTGAAAGGAAACTGCTCCCTCTGGCTGAGTTCACGTCAAAATAAATGTGTCTGGCTCTTTTATCTCAAACTTGAGCAATAAACAGTTTATTCTTTAAGGGGAAAAATTATCTTGGTCCCTACCCCCTGGTGTGGTCTTAAATTATTTCCATCCATTTCTAAAATAATGAGAACACAAAGACCTTGGCAATACTAAACAAAGATTAAGTGATAAGAATATGAAGGTTCACTTAAAACACCAATCCAAAAGAACCTATGCATCCCAATGTTCACAGCAGCACAATTTACAATAGCCAAGTGCTGGAAGCAACCTAAATGCCCATAAGTAAATGAGTGGATCAAAAAACTATGGTACATTTACACAATGGAATACTACGCAGCAGAGAGAAAGAAAGAGCTCCCACCCTTTGCAACAGCATGGATGGAACTAGAGAGCATTATGCTAAGTGAAATAAGCCAGGCAGTGAGGGAGAAATACCATCTGATCTCACCTTTAACTGGAACATAATCAACAAAAGAAGAAAGCAAGCAAAATATAACCAGAGACATTGAAACTAAGAACAATCTGACAGTAACCAGAGGGGAGGAGGGAGGGATAATGAGGGGAAAAGGGTGAAGGGTTTTCAGGAATAACTATAAAGGACACATGGACAAAATTAAGGAGGGGTAGAATCAGGGGAGGGAGGTGGGGATGGCTGGGATGGGTGAGTGAGGTAGGGGGAAAAGGCAGACAACTGTCTTTGAACTAAAATAAAATTAAAAAAATGGAAAAAAAAATAGATTCCTGGTCAGAGAGGGTGCAAAAGGCAACCAATCAATGTTTCTCTTTCATATTGATGTTCCTCTCCCTCTCTCCCTCCCTTCCCCTCTCTCTAAAAATAAAATAATATTTTAAAAATTAAGAAATTGTATATATTTCAGGTGTACAACATGTTTTGTGTTTTGATATATGTTTACATT
>VMDR010017600.1:0-19936 GCA_007922815.1 Macrotus californicus
GGCCCATGTTTTCAAAAGAGGGCTTAACTACTGAATTGCACTACGCTTGTCAAGTATATTTTGCTCTTTAACAGTAGAAAAAGCGTACTTCAGCCACACCTGTCTTTCAGGGAATGTCTTGGGCTGTGATCTAAGGACACATATGGTTAATTAAATTTGAAAACAATTCTTTATTCCCCAAAGTTGTGACTAATCTTGATTTAATCCCCCCCCCCAATTGCTGTGGGAGGCCTGAGATTTGTTTTTCTAAATAAATTTTAATTCATTTTAAAACTAGTGCTTCCCTGTTGAGTCTGGGAAATGATAGTAACTTGTTAAATGCCTTCTGGAAGCATAGTCCAGATGCTTTGGCAATAAGTTTTCTCCAGGGAAGAATTTGTTTTAAAATGATACTTTACTAAGCTGCTGTTCCTGTGTGTGTGTGTGTGTGTGTGTGTGTGTGTAAGAGAGCCTTTCAGTATTTCAGAAGCATCTGCAAGTTGCACTTCACTTTAGACTACTTTAATGTGTATATTGTTTTCAAAATCCCCTAATGACCCACATTTGTTTGTTTTTAAAGACTTAAAGTAAATTTGTATTTTCCTTACCATGCCCTTAGTCTTTGATGGCTTTGTCTTCCTGGTTCCTCTTAATTTTGCATACAAAGACCAAAATTAGACCTCATGGCAATGTGGAACTCACATCTCAATGTCAAAACCCAGACTGTCTACATAACTAGAGGTGAAATAGGGTGAGGAGAGAACTCCTAACACTGATTATTCTCTGAGACGTTTTTCTCCTGCATGACCGGTGTGTAAAACTATAGCAAAATCTCAATCCTGCTTTTAATGAGGGACTTTTTTAGATTGGAGTCAGGTGAGTGTAAAAGTTCTATCACCTGTCTTTTAGATACAGCTTTCTAAGCCATCTGAGAGCCAGCATCCTGCCTTCTCTTTCCTTGTGTGTTTCACAGGATCTAGTAGTACATGTCTGCTAGACCAGGGGTCCCTAATCCCTGGGCCGCTGGCTGTGAACCAGTACCCATCCGCGGGTCTTCGTCCTATTAAGAACCAGGTCACACAGCAGGAGGTGGGGGCAGGGCAGGCAAGTGAGCAAAACCACCTGAGCTCCGCCTCCTGTCACCCCCGACCCCCACCCCGGAATTGTCTTCCACCAAACTGGTCCCTGATGCCAAAAAGGTTGGGGACCGCTGCACTAGATGTATCAGAAATCTTGTCTGAATAACTGCGCGCGGGGGTCTCAGATACTTTGGCTTATCTCTTAAGTATCTGCAGACTCTGCAGGTGCACATAGTCTATTCTTCACCTTCTGACATTTTAGCAAGTTCTGGACAAGGAAAAAAGTCATAATTCCAGCAGCCACTCCTTCCTGCTTCAACTCAAGAGTTTTAGAGCTCTTTCCCAATCTCTGACTTCTCAAATTAGCTCAAGCCTAGAAGAGACCCAATATATATGTCTTATTTTAGGACTCACTGAATTATATTTAGATGTATTGATTTCATGGAAAGAAGGTGAAAATTATTCTGAGGTTGAGTGAAGCCAACTCAGCGTTAAAATCTTGCTGGTAGAGCACTGAGATTTGGTTGTACTATTCAGTCACAAGCTTTTTAATTTGTCCTGATGTGTTGTGAGAATATGTTCCAAAATGGAAATGAATGGGCTTCACTGATTCTAAGGTGCACATTTTAATATCTCTGAACTTGGGATGCATCTCATAATTCACAGCATGACCTAGTTAAATCAGCTATATTTATTTTTTTTCTTGGTTGTTTTAAAATAATGATGGCATGCTAAATTACATGAAGTATGGCAGTTCCACGGAGTACCTTGGAGTCAGGTAATTTCAAAGCACACATGGGAGACGGCGACTTTTAGTGAATGTCCCAGTACAGAGTAGGATAACCTAAACTGCAAGTCGGGGAATATTCTCTGAACTATAAATCTCTGATGGAGACAATATCAGGGTACATTTAAAATTTAACCAAAGAGAAGGTGAGGTTCCCTGTTTTATACACACATGGTATACTTTTTCCTCACTGTACCTTTTTCAACTTTAAAGACTAACTTGATTTCTGGGCCCACAGTAGACTCAGACATCTGTGAGAGCAGGGACTGTGTCTTTCATGATCATCATTATGTTTCCAGCACCCGACACAGTTTCCAGACTGTCACCTTGGCAACACGTAGGTGTTCCATACAGCCTCATTCTGGGGCTCTTCTTTGATACCATATACAACACACACACATCAACAGTGTAGTAGGTTGAAGAGCAGCTCCCAAAATAAATGTCCGTGTCCAAATTGCTGGAAGGTTGTTACCTTATTTGGAAAAGGGATTTTTGCCGATGTAATTAACAGTCTTGAAATGAGATCATCCTGGATTACCTGAGTGGACTCTAAATCCAGTGACAGGTGTCATTCCAAGAGCAGAAAGGCAGAGGGAGATTTGAGAGGGAAGAAGCGGAGGCCTGAGATTGAAGTGATACAGCCCCAAGCCAAGGTTTACCTGAGCCCACCAGAAGCTAGAAGAAGCAGGGCACCGAATCCCCCCTAGGGCCTTCCAAGCAAGGGCAGCCCTGCCGACAGCTTGATTTTGGATTTATTCTCTCAGCACTGTGTGTGAGAGAATAAATATCTGTTGTTTTAAAAGCCACTCAGTGTATGGAAATTTATTATGACAGCCAGAGGAGAGTACTACATATACATATACACACATGCACAGAAGCACACGTATATGTAAACAGACACACAAGCTTCGCTAGCCTAAAGTTAAATAAATGCCAGGTAATTTTTAAAATTAGAAATTATGAATACACCACTTTATTTTCTGAATTTTCAAAATAATACAGTTTCCCCTAGCATCCAACAATAGGCTGATGGGTAAGTGGAATTATGGGATGTGGTTTTCATAGTGCTACTCACGTAACAGCTATGGATCTCGTGTCTGCTATCTTACAAGCACAATACCAAGTGCTGGGATCACAAAGGTGAGTAAATGTCCTGATGCTCAAGGAGTCAGAGGCCCACTGGGTAGGTAGATTTTTAGACAATATCATTATGTAATTAGCATTGAAAATGCTTCATTCCAAAGGTCAGTTGATAACTGCCGAGAGCTCTTGAGGCAGGTTTCGCTGAAAACATTAATATACTACTGAGCCAGCTCTTGAAGAGTGAGTAGAGATTTGGTGGGTTTGGAAGAGGGAGAATGCTGTTTTGGAGAGGAGTGTGCTGAACAGAGGCATCTGAGGGATGGATGATAGGAGAAGAGCTGTAACGTATTGTAGCTTGACCTTTATCGCGGAGCTAAGCTGACAACTTCAGTGATCCCTGCCCCCCACTTCCAGGACGCAAATAACAGATGGTGTTAGGATAGGCTGCAACAGAATCCACTTGTGTCCCCAATTTTTATGGACTCCATATAAAAATTAGTAAATTATGAGGTACAGTGATATGTGTTCTAATGACATGTGAGCCACTAGTAGCAGCAGCAGTCTCTGAAGAGGCTCAATATAGAATCTTTGGGCCTTGTGTATTTCCTTCCTTGCCTAGCTAATGATAGTCTCTCCCTCTCCCCCTCTCCCTCTCTTTCTCTTTCTATCTCTCTTTCTCTTGTTAGAAGTTGAGTGGGAGTCAAGTTTTCATACAGAAACTTGAATTCACTCCAGCTTTAATTTTAAGAATCAATTATTTCACAAACTTTAACATTATACAAAGTACTACTTTTGAACAACATCAACTACAATAGTTACATCAGCACATCACAATTTGAAGATCAGTGTCTAGGCAAATGACTCATCTTTGCTCCTGAGATTTCCTAGCACAGGGCCTGTCTACAAAAGTGTTCCTCAAATGTATGTTAACATAAGCCCCGAGAAAATGTTGAAGGGCTTTAAGAATGGGAAAGGACCAATCAGATTTAGTTTCTAGAAGGATCATTCTGCTGTCATTTGGGAAGATCGTTTACAGCAGGAAAAATATGGAATTATAGAATGACAAATATTTGGAAGCTGTAGGGTTATAGTTAAGAAGAAAGATGGCCTCTAGCCAAAACTAGTTAAGTGGGAATATAGAGAAGGGGGTAAATTGGAAATATTTTGAAGGTGAGATTTCTAGGATTCATGATTGGTATGAGTTATGAGAAAGAAGGAAACACTCAGTAGTCCTGAGGTTACTGGCTTGGGTGCTGATGCCCTTATCAGAGATAAGAACACAGATGGAGAAGCAGATTGCAGGTGGTGCATTAGTCAGAGGAGCCTAGGTAACAACTCCAAAATGTCAGTACTTTCAAACAGCAGAGGTGCATTCTCCCTTGTGCTAATGTTTATCACAAGTTGGCTGGGTGCTGTGCTCTATGTCACCATCCTCACTGCAGGACCCAGGCCTGCAGGCCCTTGTTTATGCTTCACGCCTGCTGAGGCAGGGGAGAGAATATGGCAGATCACACACTGGCGCCTTCAAGCTTCTGCCCAGAAGTGACACACCTAACATCCTTCTAATATTTCAGTTGTTAGCAGCAAATCCCATGGCCACACCTAACTCTCAGAGGGAAGAGACGTGTAGTCTTCCATATGCCAGGGATATGACAGTTGTGGTGGGAGATGTGGGAAGGCAGCATGTTCATTTGTGGATATGCTGAGCATGAAATACTGAGGGGAAATTCAGTTCAGAGGGAATTGGAAATCTGGGCTTGCATCTTGAGGGAGTTCAGGGCTAGAGAAATAGTATTGGAAGATTTCAATGTAATGGTCATAAAACAAGCTACAGGAGTGAATAACTTTGATCAGGTGGGAAGAGAACCTATTCTAATGATGGGAAAAGATCAAGGTTAATAAGTTTGTGGTTACAAATATTGCAGCCCCAAGGCCATATTTTTTAGCAGCAGCTTATTATAACTTTTAAATAATTTTAAGCAACTGTTGGCATAGGGGTGGAATTAATCACTTAAACGGAATTTAGCTTTTTCAGACTCCAAAATCGCTGACTTGCATTTAGTAATTTAAAAGGTACCTTTAGATTTTGCCCTAGGATTTCCGCCAATTTTCTGACCCAGTTGGGAAGAGAAAGTATTGCAAAGAATATTAGCCATAGTAGTTTAAACTGAAGATCAGTGTAAGTTGATTGATACTTAGATTGCTGAGTACTCAGAAAATTAGGATACCTCATAAAATTTTCTGACTGGTTGTGCCTCAGACAAATATACAGGCTTAACCTTGCTGTTATGATACTCTTTTTGTAGCTCCAATTACTGGCAAAGGGAGGTAGTTAATAGCACTTTTTACCATTGGCCAATGTAAATACATAAGGAGGCATGCTTCTTCTATTTTCCATTCTCTTAAAAGGTTCTTGTACTTTTGCCCGCCCGAAATCCATAGGGGGTCTCACTTTTTAAATTTTTCCTTTGGATGTATATGGTTACCCAAAATAAATTCTCCCTTTAAGACAATGCACTTATCAGGAAAAAGAAAACAAAACCCTGCTTTAGTGGGTATCGCCATTATGTTTCTTTGAATCAAAATAATAGTGACGGTATAAAATGACAACATTGGTCTTCACAGTCAAAGTGAACTTGTATTCATTGAACTTCTGCTCTTTGATAGCACCCTACTGTGAATGATTAAAAAAATTAAGAAGAAAGCCACAGCTTTTACCTTCTTGACACAAGCACATAAAACTCTTCAAAGTAACTGTTCCTTATTCCCTGAACAAAGCTACTGGTGTTTACTCCAGGATGATCATTATTATTAACATTTATTGAGGATTGATGGTCATGCTGGCTGTTGTACAACATTTTATATACATTATTTCATTTAATTCACACAGTAACTCTGTGACATAAGGCTCCCTACAAGGAACAGAGGCCGAGAGAAGGGATAATT
This sequence comes from Macrotus californicus, assembly GCA_007922815.1. Lineage (NCBI taxonomy): Eukaryota > Metazoa > Chordata > Mammalia > Chiroptera > Phyllostomidae > Macrotus > Macrotus californicus. Next base: position 5,875 of record VMDR010017600.1, read on the forward strand.
TGCTCAAGGTCACAAAGTGGAAGGAGCCAGCAGCCAGCCAGCTCTAGAGCCCCGCCTGTGTCCTGCCTCTCTCAGCTCTCAGACCAGCAAAGAGTTTTATTATCTCATATTGCACATCATAGAATGAGAGATTCTTTTGCCAGTTATCTTTATTAAAAATTGAACCACTGATAGGCAGGGGACCAAGGAAAAGCCTGGCGGCACTAATTGAAGTAAAGAAAACCACAGGGCCCACAGAACTGTTCGTAGGGGATGGGAACTACACTAGACATTTTAGATGTTGTCTTCCTGCCCCATCCTGCCCAAGAAGGAAGACTTGGGGTGGAAGGTAACATGTAAAAGCAAAATGTGAACTGTCTTCATTTTTCTTTCTTGGCATTTTAAATGCTTGTTTCCTAATGGCCTTCAATGGTATATACATACATATATATGTTCTTTTTATACCTAAACCCATATGTTTAATAATATGCTTCACTTACCTTGGGTGAGACTTGGTGAAACTTCAGCCTTCTTTCCATAAAGGCCCTGCTTCTGACGTACATCAGTCACAAAGCCCACACTTGTAGCCGAATCCTTTCTTTTTAACAGAGGAGTAGTGTATTTTATGATCGTGTAGTGAAATAGCAAACACTACGGAAGCCAAGCAAACGCTGTGGAAACCAAGATGGGCTATTACCATGAAAAGTGGTAAGAAAGAACACAAGAGGCACAATTGGGGCATGTGGTCACACTTAGGCTCCAGCACCAACAGATCCCCTTTTTCCATAATACGCATCTCTGCTGGGCAATATTTTTACATTTTGTATCGATTAGAACACTTTGAGCAGTGATTCTTGAAGCTTCATCTTTTGGAGATCTGATGAAAGCTGCAAATAAACGTGCATAAACACAGAGTTTTTGGGCAGAGTTGCAAAGCGTTCATCACCTGCCCAAGCCCTTGCCCAAAGCCAAGGACTCAGAACTCCAAGTGTCTGCCACTGTGTCTGTCACCGCATAGCGTGGGGACCCAGCCTCACTGTGGGGCAAGTAGCCACGCAACAGAGTGTGGTCACTACTATCATTGGAATGCAAAGGTACACCCCGTCATAGTGTTTTATCTTACACCTTGAGTTCATTAGAAGGCTTTCAGCAGGTTAGGATTTTGTCATCAGTCAGGGAGTCGGGGAGTGACAGTGTCGCGGAATGGGAAGTAACAGAGAAGGTTTCTCAAGAATGGAAACGTGCGGTTCACACAAATCTGATTTTCCTCTGCTGGAGTGCCCCCACTCCTTACCCCCCATCACCAGAGAGCAACAAGTTCACCTAACCAGGGATTGGTAAGACCCGGCCTGCTGCCTGTTTAAGTAAATGAAATGTTATTTTGGAAGACAGTCTCACCCGTGCTATCGCATGATGTCTATGGCTGCCTCTGCACATTGACCACAGAGCTGAGTCACTGACACAGAGTGCAGAGCCCACGTAGCCTAACATTTTTACCCTCTGGCACTTGACAGAGCAAAGGTTGCCAACGCGGTCCTAAGCCATCTGTTCCCACCCAGTTTTCTTTGAGAGAAATGTTGTTTATTTACGTAGATGAAAGACGAGATGTCCGCAAATTCCGGAAAACTAAGGTGGACATAACCCAGTCTCCTGGATGTTCACGTAACACTGGTTTAATAAATGGTAGCTAGCTCTTTGAAAATGGGTCAAGAGCGATTCCCAAAATAAACCCCTTTCGACATACAATATAGTGATTCTTTATTATTTGTCTCTTTATCTCTGTGAAATGGCTTGATTTGTATCGTAGGCCAGGATCTCCAGTGCCCTCTTAGACTATGCCTAGTTAATACAAACTGAATCATTCAGGGTAACACTACAGAGCTTAGAATCAGGAAAGTGAACCCACCTCAGTAACCACATATAATGACCTTTGACAACATTATTTCTAAATTGTGTGGTCTCTTGTATTATCCATAGACTTCCTTGTATTAATATCACTAAGAACTGTCTGTAGAAACAGACATCACGGTTTTGGGAACATGCCTGTGATGTGTAAAGCAAATGGGAAGAACAAACAAGCATCAGGCCCCTGTTCTCCATCTTTTCGTACTTCTAACCTTGTATCATTTTTTATACCCATTCCAGTAGATTTGAGAAATTAAAGAGAACTGAATCTATACCAGTCCTGAGAGGCATTATTAATCATTTATTGCTTTTCTGTAAAACAAGTATAGCTTTCTCTGCTCACCATTACATTGATAGGATATGATAAGAAAAGAAAAAGTTGCATTAATGTCTCTTATCTCTCCTTGTTTAAAAAGTTTTCTATAAAGCCAAGGAAGCGTTTGTTTATATTGATAATAAGGAGGAGAGTATATATGATAATACCACTCCTCTTCCAGAGGACTATGACTCAGAAATTTTACTTGTTGAATGGTTTTGTTTAATAAGCTTTTACATATGCAAGAGTAAAATTTGAAAATAAAGAATTGAGTTGAATGTTTTGATACAGCTAAGTTAACTGCTTTCTTATTGAGCTATACATAGTAAGGTCCAACCAGAAAAAAACCCTTAAATTTGGTAATACATATTCAGAGATTCTTTGGCTTAAATCATGGAGGAATAATTTATGTAGTAAATGTAAAGGAATTATCAGAAACCCACTCACAGCTTCCTACTGAATGTAAATCAGATGGTGACGGATGCTGTGAATCTGTGTGAAGCAGTTGTGACTGCTCTTTGTGCATGCTTGCCATAGGAACAGTAGATACAGTTTTCAGAGCAGCCCAGTAGCATGGACTTGGTGCTCTCTATGGATACAGTACACTCAGGGCCATTGATGGCCATGTCAGTTGAGCTGCTGGGATGATGCATACAGCACACGTCTCTCGACCAGACACTGCCGTCCAGTTCCTATTGGGAGACCGTGCTTGGTAACACCCACCAGGGCTAGATTTTTCTGTTTCCATTCTGCACTTCATAGAGTTTCATCTTCCCCGTGTCTTGAAACTTTAACTCCCAGGTATACTTACCAGACATAATTACAGGAATCGCGAGGGGATTTGAGAAAGTATTGGTGGAAGCAATAATAATCGACTCAAGAAGCCTCGTACGAGTCATTTGATCAGCTCACAATTATAGCAATATATGAAATACAGAAGCACTGATACTATATTTGTTGACTTCCTCCTGACTTTTGTTGTTTGTTTTTTGTTTTGGAAATTGCTATTCGTTTGGACCCCAGTCAGACATGAGTCTGCATCCTGATTCCCTATTGATCCTGTGTGTGAATTTGGGAAGTTAAGGAGCCTTTCTCAATTTGTTTCCTTACATGAGGATCCCAGCTTTGTCTAGGAAAGACCCAGTTGCACTTCTTGTCCCAGCATAATTAATAACAGTGCCCTCTTTCATTGAAGTGTCCTGGTTGGGGCAATATGTTTATATATATATCCTATTTATAGGAGAAATGGAGGTAATATGAATGTATGATTATATGGAATAATGTGAAAATCAATAGCTCAATTCTTTTGGTTTACAAAATAAAGTTTGCATTACCGTAGGTAACCTTGAATTCTATAATAAGGGTGAATAATTTTATTGCATGTATATGTTATACAGGATACATGCTTTGAGGACGTTGCTATCTGTGAATGGGAGAGACTGTTTTGATAACCACTTATTGTGTATTGGTAATCAAAATTCTCTGTAATTTGAAGGGAATAATTACTACTATATTTATGTCATTAGAGATTTTTACTGCACAGCAGTGTCCCCATCTGTTATTTGAGTTAATTTGAAGGCTGCAGTACCCTTTTGGCAGAGCATCATTTAAAATTTAGAGCAATTCTTTTGAAGCAACATGCATTTTTACCTCAACATTACATTTCCTGGGATAACGTGGTTTTGCGTCTGAAATGATAATTTGTGAGAGTAATTTCTATCATGCTACTAGGGCCTCATATTTTTTCCTAGAAAAGTGAATCTAGTTTAATACCATGTCATTTGATTCTGAGATTATTATATATGCTAATTAAATGTTTGGAATTTACTGTAGGGATTTTAAACTATTTTTAGAAGGTGGAAATAATTTGTTATACTATAGTAAGATGATTAATTTTGCATTTGAATCCTAGAAGACAAACTAAACCATATTTACACATTGAACTTAGGCAAGTTAAACTAGGAGTCTTTAGCTTCAGCCATTCAGCTTGACTCAGTCATCTTTCATTGGAAGATTTCTGGTTTATATTCAAAGACAAGAAATTATTAATTCATGAATTCTAAGTATTACCATGTGCAATCATTTGGTAAGACTTTTTATACCATTTATTTTCCTTTTCTTTCTTTTTTTTTTTCAAATAACAATGTGAATGATGCTCTGGGAGAATATATACCTCCATTTGAGGAGCAGACTGCCATTAGGCATTTCTGAACAATTTTACACATAGATCATAGTTATGCTACTTTTGAATAAATTCTTTTCTGTCCCTAAAGGATGCTCAGGATGATCTATCTATAATAGTTCTTTGGCATTTTTGTGTGATCCTGAATGAAAGCTACGTATCTTTTTAAAATTCTATAATTTACCCTTTTTACTAATGTGTATAGATTTTTCTACCTATATCCATTAATTTGTATAGATAGGGATGCACCTCTCCAAAATGAGGAATAAAAGGTTGCAGGCTCGGGGCGGGTAGGGGAGACACTAGATAATGAGGCTGGCATTGGATGTGCTGAGCTTGAGTTGGTGGGATGTCCAGGTGGGGACGTCCCCCAGGCAGTGGCTTGCTCCCATCCATGGCCGCGTGTATTCTGTGATCACATATAGGAAATGGGTCCAGCTTGGTGACTGGGAAGGGAGGCAGGTGACACTTCCAGGAGGAATTGTTTCCTGGGATGAGTCTTGAAGGACAGATGGGAGTTAGCCAGCTTAGGAGGGCTGTTCTGTTTTCCTTTAGCTCTCAAACACCGCTTCCCTCGATGTGGCCTTCTGTTAATCTCTGAAAGTTGCACCCTTGCAAATGTTTGTGCCATGAGAACATATGCATTCAATACACAATTTGCTGAACAAGCCCATCTAAGAAAAGGATTATAGAGAATTTTCCCTTGCCAGTGCTGGGTTATTTCATCAGGGCAGAGTGGAAGAACTGGAGTGGGGTCTGGCTCTGTTGGGTAGTTGGTGTTCCCAGGGGTGGCTTTACTGACTTTTAGTTCAGCTGGTTTTACTGTTTCCTTATGGATCTTTTCTTGTTTTTGTAAATCTTTACTCTCTTGATGATTCCCCCTCCATGTGATGACTGTACCTTAATCAGGATAGAATGTGAAATGTTTAGTGACTCCCAAATATGCAATGGGATTGTCACTGTGCTTTGAGATCTGGCATAATGGTAGAATCGCTTTGTTGAAGCCGGAGAGGGGGCCCTCTGTCCTAGAACCCAAGCCAAGCCGTTGGCACATGTAGGAACTGAGGTCCGAGAGCCACTAGCATTTAGCAAGTCTGCGTACATAAACAGAGCAAGACTTGAGACCCGTACCTCTGAGCCCCATGCTATTTGCAGAGGGTAGATGACTTTTTAAAAAATGTACTAAACAGCTATATTGAGGAATAATTCACAAACCATAAAATTTACTCTTTCAAAGTATACATTCAGAGATTTTTATTATATTCATAGAGTTGTACATCCATCATCATGATCTAATTCCAGAACATTTTTATCAAATCCATGAGCAGTCACTTCTTCTCCCTCTCCCTAGCCCCTGGGGACTGTCAGCCCACTTTTGTTAAACATTATGTGTCCTTCTGTGATGTCTCCCTTCACATAGCATTGTGTTTTCAGGGTTCATCCATGTTGTAGTGTGTATGTGACTTCATTCTTCTTCTGGCTGAATAGTACTCCACCGTATGCATCTATCACGTTGTGTGTGTTCATTCATCAGTTGATGGACGTTTGTGTTATTTTCACTTTTGGCTCTTAGGAATACTGCTGATACAAACATTCGTGTACGATTTTGTGCGTGGACGTATGTTTTTATTTCCCTTGGATATAGGCCTAGAAGTGGAATTGCTAGGTCATCTGGTAACTCTATGTTTAACCATTTGAGGAAATGCCAGACTCTTTTCCAAAATGTCTGCATATTTTACATTCCCACCAACATTGTGTCAAGGTTCTAATTTCTACACATCCTTACTGTCCGCCTTCCTGATTATCGCCCTTCTAGAGAGTTTGAAGTGGTATCCTTGTGGTTTTGATTTTCATTCCCCTAATGACTAACGATGTTGAACATGTGCCTGTTGGCTATTTGTGTATCTTCTTTGGAGAAATGTTTGTTCAAATTCTTTGCCCATTTTTTCGTTGGGTTGTCTTTTTATTGTCAGATTGTAAGAGTTCCTTGCATATTCTGGATATGTGTCCTGTATCAGATATATGTTTTGCAAATATTTCTCCCCTTTGGTATGTTTTTACTTTTCACTTTCTTGATGGTTTCCTTTGAAGCACAAAGGTTTTACATTTCAATGATTTCAATGTTATCTGTTTTTACTTTGTCACTTGTACTTTTGATGTCACATATAAGCAATCATTGCTTAATCCAAGGTCACAAAAATTTCCTCCTATGTGGTCTTCTAAGAGGTTTTTGGTTTTAGTTCTTGCATTCATGCTTTTGATTCATTTTAAGTTGATTTTTGTATAGATTACTTTTAAATGATGACTTAGCAGTGTTTTCCAGCTATTTGCTTGTGTTTTAGTCCACATGAAATTACATGAAAAGTTTAAGAAAAACTCCGTTTTTCACTTGTCTGTGTCTTATGTTTGGTCATTTGGGGGAAGCTACTTACTGACATACAATGATTAATTTCATCTTTTTTAACCTAATGCCATTGTGAGCCGAAGAATACACATGTTCTCTTTTACAAGTCAGTGTAGTTCTGAAGACTCGTGCTCTGTTAACCTGAACAGTTGCTCTCTGTTCTAGAACAATATCTTCATTTTCTGAGAACATTTGTTTGGGATCTTTCAATGAAAGCATCTCTCTTCCCATCAGCCTCTTATCTGCACAATGAACAAAGCAACTGAGTAGAGGGGCAGAAGCTTAAGACATGCAGGTGACTTGGAAACTGCTACATCCCATATGGTACAAGTGCTGAAAATTTACATCTGTGTCGAAGCTGACTTTGGGAAACTTCACAGTCCATTCTACCAAGTTTTCTTGCAAAGTCATCCATTATTTTTGTTATTCATTAAAACAGAATGATTTTTAGTTCTTCAACAGGCTTAGTTCAGTGATGTCGCTTTTTTTGTAAATAGCATGTTTTAAATCTAAGGGTATTACTATCTCTTACAATATAATTTATATTTTAAAAAGCTTCAGCTGTCCTGAAATATCACACACTGAATAAAAAGCTGAAGTGGAAGTTTTGCACTGAATTCACATAACTTGGTTTCTATTTTTAGTTATCATTCGATATACTTAGCTTTTCAGGCTGTTAAAATTATTTTGTTATAAGTAACTCAGTTTCACACTTTATGTTAATGAATATAAAACATGAGACATCTGATAAATACTATCATATAAAGGATGCTGGGCATGCTTTAAGCCATAAAATGGTTTATTAGAAGCATTAAATAAAGCAACAGATTTTCAGTACTGATTTTTATTTTTAAATGGTAGATTAGTCATGATTTTCATGTAGCAGTACTGTAATTTAGTTTAGTGTTTGACGAAACCGCCTCTAGACTATTCAGAGGGATTTCTTCTGCAGAAGGAAATTGCAATGTGCACCTGCCTTGAAAATGGATAGAAGCAGCAGAGCTGCATAGGGTTGAATCCTGGGGCGAACTGAATTGCTTCAAGTACTGTCACAGTGACCTTTCCGAGGAACTTGGTAGGCTGCACCAGGGACAGGAAGTTTGCTGTATTTGGGAATGCAAGTAAAAATATTGGCACATTGTCTCTCTGGAAGACTCTAAGAGCACTTTTCTTTCTGTGAAGGGTGGGGAGGGTGGGCTCTGTACAGAGAGATTTGCTGTGTGGGTTGGCTTGTGTCTGAAGAAGGAACCCTTTGAGATTCAGATCTGATTACAGAAACGGAGAAGTAAAACTGCAGTGGGGGCTGCTTTTGTTTCTGGATATAAGGAAAGGCTACTGTCTGTTTAAAAATTGCTGGCGTCTGAGTGAGCAGTCATTAAAGAGAGAACACGATCTTCATGTGCTAGAGTACAACAGGTAGCAGCTTTCCTCATCTGCTTCTTCCATTTCTTGAAAGGCTGTGTTTACTTGATTGGTGGCTATTCAGAAGCTCACATCCACCGTGTTTATGCTGTACCAAATGGTGTGCTTTCTTTAGCTGGATTATTTAGTCCTCAGAGCACCAGCAGCACCAAGTTAAGCTCTGTTGTTTTCCCCTCTCTTACAGAGGAGAATGGTAAATGAAGGGGTTGGGCTTCCAGAGCCCAAATTTGTTCATGAACTTCTGCATAAAAAAAATTTTAAAGGAATCACAGTTACAAAGATACTGCTTTCCATATATTTAAGGGCATATTATCTGGGAACTTGCTTCTGCACCTCCAGGCTTCCTCAAGGATCTTTTTCCCTATCAAAGAAAGTCTAAGACCTAGGGTCCTGAGGTCCCTTAAGTTCCTGAGACAGCTTCTGCTACTCATGAGTATAGTTCTGTATTTTATTAGATCTTACAAAAGCATCGGTTATAAGAAGCACTATTATTTTACATATAGCTAAAGAAAGAAAGAAAGTAGATGCCAAATGAACTCTAAAACTACTTTTTATCAATTAAACAATTTTTTACTGATTAAAGAAGCTCTTTGAGACTTACTTAAATATACATCTTCACTCGTGGGCCATAGAAACAAGAAAATATGTGTGAAATAAATTAAGGTGTTTCTGACTCTTCTTTACATTCTGAGTTGAGCTCTTCTGCATTAATTTTTTCACTCAGCCATAAATGTCCATGTTTTTCCACAGTATGGTTCTCGGTGCTGTTCAGAGCATTGTTGAGACAACATTTCTTAGGAATGCTCTATTATTGTCTCCAGAATCCTCTTCCAAATTATGACAAGTTCTAATGGGCATGCACAGGAAATGAGGATACATCACAACCACCACCTGGCCAGCAGTGATTGTAGGATGTTGCCCAAGTTTGGAGATTCATCATAGAATCAAAGTGCAGTATTGTGCTATTAAAGGAAGAGACAAAACCAAAAGCCCAGGTTTATTAACTGCATCACTTTTTACAGGGCTCATCATTTTACCTCTTGCGTGTGTTTGTGCTAATTACTGGTAATGATAACAAGCATACAGGCAATGTGCTGCTAATAATACTAAGCTGGCTGGCTGGCTAATTCACTCCTGAGAATTTGAACTAGGAAATATCAACGGTCCTGGGATCTGAAGCTAAAACATCTTGATGGAGAGAGGTACCAGAAGCCCATTATAGCCATGTGGAAGCTTGTGTGACCTTAAGCAAATTACTTAATGTCTTTGTGCTCCATTTTCATCTTAAAAAAATAAGGATGATGGTTTCCACCTTGGAATTTTTTGATCTAATGAGCTAATTTCTGTAGCACCTTTAAAACATTGCCTTATATACTGGTAGGTGCTATTTGCGTTAAATAAATTAGTGAATAAACAAATAAATGACTGATATCATTAGAAGGTAGGGAACAAGTTGTAAGCAGAGGCCCGCCCGCAGAGAGGAGAATGGAGCAGATGTGCCAGATCTTCAGGGCATGGCCCCTGCTGGCCTTGAGGGCCTCCTTCCCTCCTAGAGGAGCCGCAAGATGGGAATCCCATGGTGGGGCTAGGGTCTGGGGAGTGCGAGATGGGCCTGGACCTTCCGTTATATAGCACTTCCTCTGAGTGTAAATAAAGGTCACGTGGTTCAGAACATAGGTTGATGGCTGATGGAGACAGCAGGGGTGGGGACAGTGGGTGCTAAGGTTCTCCACCCAACACTTCCCTTGCCGTCACAACCACTGACTGGGACTGTTCTTACCAAAAATAACTCCACCTTTTAAAGTTTTTATTAGGATTAACGATGACTTGGTCAGTCTGTGACTTCGCAACCGAACTATTTAAACTGATTCCTCAATGTCTTTTGGTCCAGAAATGACACAGGCTAAGGCCCAGTCCACAGCGTTGTGAATCTACTGAGCCCTCTTGAGTTGGATAGGTTTCACAGGACTTGAGGAAGTGTCTGAAGTAAATGTACCTAAGTGATAATGAAGTTTCTCTTTACACAAACAAATTTGGGTTCTTGATCTGTGAGTCAAATCCATGCTTATCTGGCGTCAGAGCCTAGGACAGAACCGAGGCTCTTATTCCACAGTTGTACCTTCTTCCTTCATATTCTTTGGGGGAAGAAGTCAACTTGCACTTCTCTACAATCCCTCATGTTAAATAACAGAAGTTGTAACTTTAGAATGAAGAAAAGTGGGCTTTAGAATTCTATAGACCTGCCTTCCAGTGCCTGGCAAGCCTGCAGAGCCTCAGTTTTGTTGTTTCTCAAATGCAAATGCTAGTATTTACTCCAGGGAGCTATTGTGAGGATTCTCTGCAGTCTTGTATCTTAAGCTCTTAGTCTTGCAAATAATAGTGCCAGCTCAATAAAGTCAGTAAGACATGCTCACAGTTAGATGTCCCTGCTTTGTTAAAGCAGGGGTGAGAGTGGGGTGGGGATCAATTGGCATCTTCTCTCAATGGTATATATACTCCCTTCCACAGGTGTCCTTACCGAAATGAGCCAAGATCTGTACTGTTTCTCATTCCAGCCTCCAGCCCTGAAGCTCTTGCTTGGTGGACAGCAAGTGTTAGGGAGCTTAACAGTTATTTTAGTGACAATTACTTTAAAATCCTTGTTAGTAGCCATAGATATCCTGAAAGGAGCCTTGGAAGGCAGCTTGGTATGAGCAGTTTTCATTTTACAAGTAAGACTGGAATCCATCAGTTAGGTAATTGTCCAAAGGTAAAAGATACGTTCCATTATAAACTTAAAAAATCAGCTCAAGTCAGTTCCTTGTTTTTGTGTTCCAGTGTCATTTATCTCGGTGAAGATTTGACACGCCTTTGTTCCTGCCATGTTTTATTCCGATCAGGAGAGAATAGGGGCTAACATTGTTTCTGACCCCCTTTCTCAGCATCAGGGCAAGTGACTCACAGCTCCCTGAGGACAGTCCATTGGATGAGGGGTTCAGCTGCCTCTAGGGCGTTGGGGGCCAGTGGAGGAGTGCTAGCTCTCATCACTGTCATCATGGGAGCCAGGCGGGGGGCCAAGGTAGGGAAAGTGCGAGGGCTCGGCAAGAGCTTGTGGAAGTCACAGGACTGGAGGCCATCCCAAAACTGCTAGCTTGCGTGTGAGCCTAGGTTTAGACCAGAGCAATCAGACTTTCTCTGCCAGATAAAGTGTGTTTATTTTTGTCTCTTATTTAGTTGTATATTATAGGCCTTCTCCCTTCCTTATTTTTTGCTTACAGTAGAAATGGCAGCTGAAGTTCATTTCTTTCCAACTAAGAATATAGACATGGGGGGAGGGTGTAGGGGTGGACATGTTTAGTTCTTCATATTCTTGCTGGGAGCAGTAATTTGTTTAATAAATTGTTTTTATTCCAGGCTTTAAGAGAGGTAGATTTTGGTTGTTTTGATCTGTTAGAAATTAGTTTTTAATTTTAAAGAAACCAGTCCAATTGTTTTAGGTGAAACTTGAAGGTAATAAATGCTGCATAAAAGTAAGCTTGGTTTGCCTTGCTTAAGAATGTGAAGGGCATAGGAAGTGAATAAAAGCACATTTCCTAATAATTTAAAACTGAAACATTCTTTAAAATACATGTTTGAATTATTTATATTGGATTTTTGAGATCAAAAGAGATCCAGCAAATAAAATGTCACTCTTTCTCCCATTCGTTGTGTTTGAAAGCACCTTAGTTTGTTGTCTGGAGGTAAATCTGCCCCCACAGAGGTAAGATGGTGTTGATACCTCAAGGACATTCAGCTTGGCAACCTGTTATGAGTCATCATCATCCTTAACGTTCATCATCCCCGATGCTCACTCTCTTCTTTACCTCTAGCCACTCTAGAGAGTCAGTTCCCACCAGCATCTATCATTGTTGAACTTTGTTGCTAGAAGGAAGCACCGAGACTCCCCTTCGTGTGATGGGAGAGGCAGCAGGAGGAGACAGACAAGTGCAAGAGGTGATGTTGTCTCAAGGTCACTGGCTGAGGAACAGTTGAAATATAACTAAAGCCCACGTCTCCTGGCTCTGTCTGGTGCTATTTTAACTATAACACATTGCTTTGGTTGGTTAAACTTGTTTGTTGCCCAGCTGTCACCTTTGTCATTTTAATGATAATGTATCGTTATAGTGGTTTAAAATCCATGTGTGAAATGAAGAACCACGAGGTACACAATACGGTTACTTTCTTTTAACTGTATCTTAAAGGCTCACTGTCTGCTGATGCAGTGTTGGGAGATACCCATGGCATTTCCTCGTCCCTTTAAAGTGGGCCTTCACATCCCTTGGCTCGAACGATGTCTTTCTTGTGTTAGGGCCTGCAGCTAGTGAGTGAGGGAGCTAGGGTTTAAAACTGTTTCTCTGTCTTAAAAATCTCTGTCCTCAATCCAATCACCTGTATAGACAGGCTCTAAAATTTACTGCATTTTTATGTGGCATTCTATTAGGTTGATGGAACTCCTGATTTTCTAACATAACTCCGCCTAATTGTCAGATGTTACTGGTGGGATTATCAACAGTAAAATGTTAATAATAATTTTTTAAAAATCTCTGCCCTCTCAGTACCTCACAGTTATTCAATGCATATTCAGAATAAATGAACCTCTCGCACTTGAGATTTTCTCAATATTAAATCTGAAAATGTCTAAGCAGAATAAAACTATTATCTGCTTTGCTTTAATTTAAAAATCAAATTTAAGGGAAACTGTTGGAATGAAGAGGGCGGTGCATTATAGAGTCCTAATCACGAAGCCATTTGAAGTCACAGAACTGACATCTGACTTTAGCTGCTCCATTAGGTTAGTCATTTGGATAAGAAAAGACATTGACATTTGCCTATTAGAAGAGGCTGTGCTTGAATTTTATAAACTTTTATTCAGCATTTATGTGCCAGCTGTTAATTTGAAATGCTTCTTTTAGATCAGAGAGGTATCAATAAATATGTCCTCTTTTTGTAATAGTCATTTTTTTTACTTGCGAATCGCTGTATTTAAAACATAGAAAGCTAGACACACACACACACCTGAATGAATAGTAAAGCAGAGCTACAGTGATTGCAAGAGTGAAAATCTGTAATGGCTCCATGTTCCACGCGGTTCTACTTACTCGACCTTCCGAGAGCAGCCCTTACGTAGACTGGTTCTGCGTCTCTTAGGTCCTTGCCTTCCTCCGCAGCCCTGACGCTCTTGTGTGAAGAACGCTAAGCCTCTTCCACCAGCATTGTTCCCTTATCATCGAACAACTCTATTCTTGTTTTATACTCAGCCCCTTTAGTGCCTTTAACTCCTTTTCTCAGCCTCTGAACTTGTGTCCTTTATCTGAGGAGAATTACTCTCAATTTTCATTAGATGCAGAAAGAGACATTGGAATTCATCCAACATGAGATTGAAACTTGGTTCTACCACTTAACTAACTAACCACGAGACCTTAGTGACAATGGATTTTTTTAACTCGTAAAAGAGGGCTGGTAATACCTTCTTCACAGGTAATAAGAAAGATTAGCTAAGATCATGCATGAAAAGCACCTAAAACTGGGCCTGGCACACTCTAGGAATTCAAATACGAGAAGCCCTGACCCCAGCCCTTCACCAGGTTCCACTGGGAAATTAGGCATAGTAACTCTCAAGCAGTTTCACGACACTGCATCTGTAGCAGCGCCATCTCCTTTTTAAATGCACTGCTTTTTCTTGTAGAACAGCATTTTAGAAAACCAAATATTTATTCTGTGTCATCATTATTTTTGTTTAATTACTACCTTTATAACTACATTGATTTCTCCTCTTAAACAAATCCCATTACTGGTTAAATAGACTTTGCTGGATATCCTGTAAACCTAACCATCA
>VMDR010017601.1:0-19923 GCA_007922815.1 Macrotus californicus
CCCAAGTCCATGGCTCCCTGGAAAGTGATATGATGACCTTGGGCTTGAGCCCAAAGAGCACAGGAGATTTTTGGCAGGTTGATGGCGGTGCCACCCTGCTCTGAGCAGACACACTGTGTACTGGGCTCACCTGGAGGAACGTGTCTCCATTTGCCTCCTGTGGGCGCAGAAGCACCACAGCCTCCCCTGGGAGATAGCCTGGGCTGCTGGGTCCCTTTGGAGCAAAAGTAGGCAGGGCGTGTTTTAGAAGGGATTTACATGTGGGGACATGCAGGAAGATTGGACACGCACTAGCTGTGGATCAGGAGGTCTGGGTCTGTAGAAACCACTGGTACCACAGCAATAGCCGGGTAAGAAGTGGCTGCTTGGCCTCACCAAATCTCAGCTTCCTCATCTGTGTGGGTTAGTGCTGGAAAGTTTTCTGGTGCCTTTTCCAGTAATTGCATGTCCCAGATATATGTTCTATTGTGTAATCCACTTGCTGGCTGGTGGGTAAATTCCAACTCTTGTTCATCCTTGATTTTTGGCTTCCTCCTATTTACTCTGATGCGGGGAATGCACTTAGTGGATTATTAGTAGTAGCTATTGAAACCCCAGCCTGCCTTTCCTCTGATCACACCCCCTTCCTGCCGCTACCCTCAGGGCCTCACCAGTTCCCGTGACTGGGTAGAGTTCATTTTAATATTAATTCAAACAATGTGGTGAAGAAAATTATGTACAGAGCTTGCATTTGGACTTATTCAGTGTTTGTGCAGTTACCCTGTATTGCTCTTCTCCATGAGTGCAGGGAACTTAGAGTTGCTGGATGTGACCATCTTACAGATTGGGAAACTGAGGCTGAGAGAAGGGGCATGTCTAGCCCAAGAACACCCACCTGATCGATGAGTTGTGGAGCCAGGACTAGAATGTCAGTTGCCAGATTCTAGGCCAGTGCATTATTTATTTTACTTGTGGTTTGAAAAATGGCCCTTTAGAAATGAGTTTTATGTGAATCCTCTCATAAATGAGTAGAAGTAGTGGAGAGGGGTTATGTGTGGCCCAGAGCCTTATCCAGTAGGGGCTTCTGAAGTAGTTCCATGGATCTCTACACTTCTTCTTAGAAACAGCTGACATTCACTGAGCAGTCTGTCCATTGATTCACTTACTCTCTCATTCATTTATTCCTTCAGCAAACTCATGCTGAGTACTTACTATTTACATTGTAGGCTCCATGCTTAGCTTAAGGGAGCTACCTAATGTTCTTCCAATAAATTCTCTGCTCTTGGCTTTTCCCTTCCCTTTAATTTAGAATCATTTCAGTTGCTTTCCATCCAGAAGCCCTAATAGGTTTATATTATCTTGCAAAGAGTCTATACTATTTTGATGATGGAGACAATTAGGAAATTTTGAGCAGGGGAGCCTCTGGGACAGATTTGGGTGTTAGGTCATGCTGGTGGCTGAACAAAGGATGCCTTGGTTCCCATGGGAGCAGCAGGGGACAGGGGACAGGAATGTTGGTTGGGTAGTGCTGAAGACTAGGAAAGAAATACTGAAACCCTAAGTTGCATCAGGGGCTGTACCACAGGCAGGAAAGCGCAGTGACTAAGAGCTTGGACTCTGATGGCAGGCCTGGGTTTGAATCCCGACGTTGCCATTCCCATGGTGTGTAAGGGACAAGTCCCCTAAGCTCCCCAAGTCTGTTTCATTAGCCCTGAAACTGTCCGCAAAGAGAGTCTCTGCTTGTGGTGGTGTCGGGAGGGTGCCCCGAGATAACTGAAGAGGCGGCCTAGCACAGTGCCTGGCTCGTGACAAGCATTTAGTCAACACTATTATCCACCAACAGTGATGGCAGTAATGGTGACATGGCGGCAATGATGGCGGTGGTGACAGTGATGGGGATGGTGAGGATGGTGATAGTGATAGGGTGGTGATAATGAGGCTGTATGTGATAATGACGGTGAGGATGGTGATGGTGATGATGATGATGATGGTGATGGTGATGGTGATAACTATTAAGGATGGAGATGATGAGTGGGATTGAAAGGAAAAGTCAGAGATGGCTCCTGGAGTTCTAGGCCAGGTGACTGAGGGAGCTCTTTTTAAGAAAAAACAACATACAAAATATATCCATAGAGTTCTCTGCTTTTGTAGGATTTGAAGAGTTGGATTCTGGCTACCTTCAGTTCCTGTGGTTAAGATTGCCTTCTCTGCCCACTGCACCTGCCCCTCCTTGTGCTGTTCTGCTGCTGGCTGGTGCTGGGCTGCTTCCAGACGGACAGGTGTAAACTCCACCAACTCCGTGTTAAATCCGTCTGTGTATTCACAATTTGCAGGACACCTAAATTATATTCACTCAACATTTCTTTACATTGTCTTGTGGTTGTACTTGGGGAGCCAGCATCATTTCCATAAACAGAAAGTGGCTACAGAGTCAAACGTGGTGGGAATCAGAGTTACTCAGTCTTAGCTAATGATGTAGCTGTTGCCTGCAAAGACTCCAAGCCTGAGGCTTGCTGTTTCCGTTGTTGCTGTTCAAAGAGAGATTAACCGATGTTAGAAAGGCGATGAAGACATATTTGCACCAGACTGAGACTGTCTTCTTGCAGTATCTAGCAGGATTGAAGAGAATTGATGATGGAATGCGGTACATTTCTCACCGTGGGAGCCCTTTATGTAATGCTGGGTCTGTGGACCACCCTGAGCCATGTCCCCAAAGATGCCAGTGGAACTCACCCTATACTTTGGAGAGTCCTGCTCCAAAGACAGGCTGTCTTGGCACCATGCCACGTGGCTGCACTATGCAGGACCTGTGAAATTGACATTGACAGGTGGACACAGGTAAAAATTAGCTCAGGATTAATCAGCTTGGCCTCTCAGTCTGGCTTCCTCAGGCAGGCAGAAAGGAGGCAGCGCCACACAAGGCTTCTATTTAGAGAAGGCATCTGAGCAACTGGGTTTGGGATGGGCCAGGCTCTGCAGAGGGGTTGCTCCAGTCTCCACAGCAGGCTTGCTGGTGGCATCCCTGGAGCCACAGTGCAGCTCAGAGATCACCAGAAAGCAATGAAAGGAACAGGAAACCCCCTACATCTTCTAGGAGCTTCCACAGTGATAACCCCTTCACATGAAGGAGGTGGAAGCCAGCAAACTGGTCTCCTGGAGATGAGATGTGAGGATGAACACCTTTTTTGCCATGTTTTTAATGAGTGTGCTCTTCTCAGTGTCCGCTCTGCTCAATAGCAGTTTGCTCAAATGACCCTCAGAAAGACTGATGTGACAACGTAATCATGGACACCAAAACTGACCCCTGCAAAATATTTGCATCCTTTTAAAATTCTGTGTCTAGCCTGTGACATTAGCTGTGATGCTCAAAATATCGGGAACATCTCGTTTTAAATCTTTAATCATAGAAAATTTCCAACATATAAAAGAGTCTAGAGAGAACAGTAATAATCATGAGCGCCACCCTGGCTGGCGTGGCTCAGTGGATTGAGCGCTGGCCTGCAAACTGAAAAGTCGCCAGATCGCTTCCCAGTCAGGGCACATGCCTGGCTTGCAGGACAGGTCTCCACTTGGGGGCGTGCAAAAGGCGACTGGTCGATAGATCTCTTGCACATCAATGTTTCTCTCCAACTCTTTCTCCTCCCCTTCCCCTATCTCTAAAAATAAATAAATAAAACCTTAAAAAAATAGAATCATGAGCCCCTTCTACTCAGCACCCGGTTTCAGCAATTATTAACTCATGGCCAGTCTTGTTTCATCTTTTACCAACCCCCCCTTCAATTATCCCACAAGGTGTTTTTGCAGGAAACCCTAGAATCATTTATCCACCCACCAGGATGGATTATGTAGCTTCATCTTCAACTGCTGAGAAGCACCCAGGTTTATTTCGAGGTGGTTTGTTGAGGACTCGAACATGGTCCACCCACTTTGGCAGTGTCTTCAGGCTGCTTCTCTTCCCTCCACTTGTCTCCATCGTCCTCATGTCCCCATTTATGGTCATCTTGGGAGGAAGGTAAATTTGTTTTAAAAACTCCCAAGTTCTTTCTGGGGGTTGTCTACCTTTTGGGGTTCTCATACATCTCCTTTAGGCACTTAGAGATTGTATATCTTCTATCTAATGAGGAATTTTCATTCCCAACAAATTCCAATTCCCTGATAAAAAGAGGTTCCAGAGATGAGAGAGCTGGTGGGTTATGGGATGGAAGGACTCCTCGGTGCTTCTGTGCCCAGCGGGGCTGACGTTTTGGTTTAAGAATTGACCAAGGCCTTCCCACTGCTCTGAGGCCCTGGACAAGTCACTCAGCCCCTCTGGGATCTGTTTGCCTTGTGTGCCACACGAGAGAATGTTTGTTCACTTACGATTACCTTTCTTTCCCACGTTGGAATCTAGTGTTCCCTGTTTGCTGCTGTAGCAAAATGCCTAGCACGTAGCGAGCGCTCACTCATCTGCTGAGCAAGTAGATCAGAGGCTCTCAGGAACCCTTTCTGCTCTGTAGCCCCTTCTGGGACTTGCCAGCCCTGCCCACCTCAAGGTGTGTCACTTCTTACTCCTAGCTGGGGAGTTGTCTCCCATTCCTGACTTTGCTTGGCTGACTGAGGAGAAACTAACGGCTGACTCCAGCGGAGGGAGAAGGGGATCAGGACACTGGAGGCCACTTTCCCCATGTCCTTGACTGAACGTCCCCCTCCTGGGTGACAGCCTGGGTCCCAGTGCTCAGCTCTATTTCAGTAGTCATTTGGCATGTGTCACCTTGCAGAGGCCAGAACCCTCAGGGACAAAAGGCCAAAATCTGCTATAAGAATGGTAATTTGAGGAAACCTGGCCCCCTGCCCCTGGGGCTTCGGTGTTCTTTGGGACAAGCTGAGTGATGATATCATGGACTTAATTACTTTCTGGACTATGTAAGGCCCTTGTGTCTGAGCTCCAGCCGGTGTGAGGCCCTAGGGAGCCTAATTTAGGAAAAGGAATCAGTGGGATGACAGCTGTTGAAAGTGCTTGGCTCCACCTTCAGCCAGAGAATTTAAGAAAAAGGCACTTTGAGACACCTAGCCCTGGAGGAAGGTCTTTCCTCCAGAGATCTCTCAGGAAAAGACTCAGTTCTTGGGGATGAAAGGGTCCACAGAGCTCATCTTGGCCATCCAATACCCTCCCTAACACCCCTAAGGACTGGTTATTCTGGCTGTGCTTGATTACCTCCAGTGATGGGGAGCTTGATGTCTTCATAGACAACCCGTTTCATTATTGGATAACTCTAACCACTAGACCGTGCCAACCTCCCTTCTCCATTGCCAAAATCTGTCTTCGTGATGCCACTTCCACTGCCCTGGTTTCATCCTATGGAGCCACATAGAACATGTTTAAATTCTTCTGCCTTGTGTCAGCTCTTCAGATATTTGAAAGCAGCTCTCATGTCCCCCCTTGAGCTTCTTCTCCAGGCTAAACATAGCTCTTGCAGCCATTGCTCATATGACATGGCTCAGTCCACACCACTGTCCTCATCATTTTCCACTGGATGGATACCAGCTTTTCACTGTCCTTCGTAACGTGTGGGGCCCTGCAGGCACTGATCTGAGCAGAGAGGAGTCAGACACTCACTTTATTCCTACCCTCTCAGCCTACTATCCCAGCCCAGTTTGGCAGGCACCCCGTGCTCTTTACAGCAACAAAAGCCCTCCATCTTTCTCACACATGCTGCTGTTAAGCCTCACCACCCTCTCTGGGATTTGGACAGCTGTGTTTTAGGGCCCAAGCACAGGGCTTCCACCCATCTGTCCCCATTATCGTTTCACCTCGTTGGATTCACACAATTGTCCCAGGCTGTCTGGATATTTTTGGGTCCAAATTCTCTCATTTGACATCAGCAGCCCCTCTCGGCTCTGCACAGCCCGTGCTCACTGGATCACTGGGCAACATGACCTGTGGGACTGGGCACGTGCGTCCCTTTCAGGTTCGCGTGAAGCCATTGCTTGGTGCGCTTTTGGGAGTGGTCATTCAACACATTACATGTAGCTTCCATTTCTTTGCCCACTCACAAGGGTGCTTGGGGAAGCTGGGCTGCAATCTGGATTATTCTGTGTCCATGCATGCTCCCTGCTCTACTGTTAGGGCAATGAGGTGACCCACGCACAGTTAGCCCAGGCTGCTCCTGCTGTCCTCTGCTCTCTGCTTGGAGGGCCACCCAGTCTCCAGATTGCCCTGGAAGTCAGGGGAGGCAAACCCTGAGGAAGCAGTTGGCAGGACAGGGCTCCTGGAGGCTGATCTCCTGGTGGTGAAGGCTCTAGGCTCCTGGCTGAGGTCACCAGGAAGGGCTGGGTCCTGGGTGACCGGTATGAACAAAGGGGAGCCTCCTACCTCACCCCGGTCTGCCTACCTGTGGAACCTTTTCCAGGGGCGGGGCTCATTGGCTGTATAACTAGAGCATCTGTAGGTCTGCCATTTCTTTGGCTTCTTTCCTTCCTTCTTTCCCACTTCTCCTGATTTCCTTTCCTTTTCCTCCTTCCTTTCAACAGATTCTTTTTCCTTTTGGCCCTTCCAAGCATCATCTATCTCTCACTCACCACTTCTTAGAGTGCTTCTGTCCTCCAGGTCACAGACCATTGGGTGAGATACATGTCAATCACCAACCTCCATGCCTACTGGTGGTGAGAGGAGGGCCCAAAGTACCCTCAGGCTCTGTGGGAACAGGAGTTTCTGAACAGTCCCAAGGTCTGAGGTTGTGTCCTGTGGTCTTCCTAAAGTGTTTGTACTCTCCCTGAAATCATCTCACTTTGGTGTCCAAATGACAAATTCCCAGATTGACCTTCACACCTGAAGGAGATAAAATTCTTTTAGACTCTGGACTTGTTTTTTTTTTGTAGAACAGTGATTTTCAACTTTCTTCATCTCATGGTACTCATAAACTAATTACTAAAATTCTGCAGCATACCAAAAAAAATTTTTTTTGCTGATCTGACCAAAAATAGGTGTAATTTTGATTCATTCACACCAGACAGCTCTTATTGTGTTGGCTGTTGCCATTTCTTTTAAATCTGATACTCTGAAGGAAAAGAGGTTAGTGCACCTTCTAAATAGTCAGACATTGCAAATTTAAAAAAATCTTGCAGCACACCTGTTGAAAATCACTTGTCTAGAAAATGTGTCCCCATAATAGGTGAACAGTTGGTCCAGGTCATTTTGGGATTCAGAATGCTGCTGAATCTGGGGACAACTCCTGACAGGGAGCAGCTAGCCATAGGCCACTGTGCTATACCAGAGACAGGGCCTCTTTGGGCTGGGAACCAGCAGCTTTCCAGACCTTCTAGGGAGAGTGTGGACTCTGACATCAGTCTTAGGTTTGTAAGTGGCTCTTCCTCTCTCTGGCTGAGTGACCATGAGCCTCTCTGGGCCTCAGTTTTCCACTTCTGTAAAATAGGGGTTAGCCCTGACCAATGTGGCTCAGTTGATTGGGCGTCGTACCACAAAGAGCAGAGTCCCTGGTTGGATTCCTGGTCAGGGCACATGCTTGGGCTGTGGGTTCAGTCCCTGATTGGGGCATGTGCAAGAGGCCACGTATCAGTGTTTTTCTCTCATATCGATGTTTCTCTTCCTCTAGTTCTCCCTCCCTCCCCGCTCTCTAAAAATAAATAAATAAAATCTTTTAAAAAACAGGGTTTGCATACTTTGCTGGTCACTGTGA
Source organism: Macrotus californicus (assembly GCA_007922815.1). Taxonomy (NCBI): domain Eukaryota; kingdom Metazoa; phylum Chordata; class Mammalia; order Chiroptera; family Phyllostomidae; genus Macrotus; species Macrotus californicus. Next base: position 7,656 of record VMDR010017601.1, read on the forward strand.
GGGTTCATTAACTTAGCACAGTTCCTGGCACAGAACAGACATTGTATTTATTACCTCACAGCCCTGCCTCTAGTAGTACTCTGAGAGCTTTTCAAATAACCTGTGACTCTTCCAACAAGAAAAAAAAATGGTGGAGAGCATGAATAATGTAGAGTCCATAGGATGCTTGAATCATGATTTTAAAATGATTTCTAATTTGTGTTTCTCATTCAGGGAACTTTGTTTTTCTTCATTGTTAGGTTCTGTTAGAAAATCTTTTCAGAGGGCAAAGAGTAGCTACATTTTACAAGTGAAAACCTCCCAGGCCTGGCCTTTGTTTGGGACAGCTGGGTCCCCCGGAGTAGGGGTCTGGGAGCTGGTCCTGACAAACAATGGCAGGTGGGCCAGAGCCTGCCCTGAGCTCTGCAGAGAAGTAGGGTGTAAATCAGGGTGTCCCCGGGTGCTGAGCTGGAAACACTTTTGCATGCCAGAACAGAGGACAAAACAAGTGTCGTGGAGTGCCACGCAGGAGGGACATGAGGCTTTGCCATTCACTTCTCCCAGGTTCCTGGCCAGGGTTTGGGGTAGAAGAGGATCCAAGTGGGGAAGATTCCTCCTGCTCCTCTGACCTTCCACTCCCCTTCCCCATTTTCAAGGCTAGGATCTGAGTTCCATGTTCTCCATCCCGGCCACTGTCCCCACTTATCAGAGGGCAGGATTCAGCCCAGCCTGGCTGCCAGCTCGCTGAGGTCAAGATGACCCTTGTCTGACGATCATTTCTCTCCTGGATTTGTTTCCCTCCTTCCCCTTCTTCTCCAGCCCCAACACCGCACCATTTCATTAGGATTTCCCAACTCCAAATTCCGTGATATGGCCAGCCCATGCCATTCCGCACTAAGTTAAATCAGCAGGTTTTGTCCTATTTATAGGATGATGTGGCAATTCAGAACTGGCGCCTTGTCTGCTGGCTTGGCAGCCACAATAGACTTTGTTTTCTTTCCTCTTTTCTCTTTTTATTCTCTAAGTTTTAAAGAATTATTCTTATGAGTAATATGCAAATATATTCTCACCAGGAAATATTTTAAAATAGAGAAATATAGAAACAATACCTAGAGTAAAATATTTAGGTTCCATTTCATTCTCTTCTGATTGTTAACATTTTGGTATGTTTCCTTCCAGTCTTTCTTCTATGCATTTTTACATACATATCTGTGTAAATACAAATATAAATATTAATGTATACATGAGCAGGAAAGAGTTTAACCTTGCACAGAAGGAGTCTGGCCTTTGCCCTGAGTTACTGGGAGGTGATGTTTATTTGCCTGGGGGCCTTGGGCCAGCTGGACAGTAACAATGTGATTGAAGGTAGGGCTGGTCAAGCCAGGAAGAACAATAAAATTTAGGGTGTGGGCTCTAGGTTATGCAATATCGGTTGACTAGAGCAAGCAGGAGGGTGGGCAATCAATTGATAAAAACTGAACGCTGGTGGGCATCCCTTGCTAGGGATACTGTGTGCATATTATCACACATCCATGACAGGGGAGTAACATGCCCAGGATCCCGTGAGGAAAGGACAATGGAAGCCCCATGTTTGCTATTTCTCATGGGCTCTGCCCTGTGTACTTTTGTGGCTAATTTTAGTCCTCAGTTTTCCCCTGTAATAGACCGTTAAGTGTGAGTACAACAGCCTTCACGAGTTCTGTGGATTCTTCTAGCAAATTATTGAACCTGAGGGTTTTGGGGAACCTCCTGGGTTTGCAGTTGGTGTAAAAAGTAGAAGTGGCCTTGAGGGCAGTGCCCTCTAACTTTGTAGTTGTCCTAAACTCATCACAGTATATGACTTTGTGTGTGTTTTCTTAAAATGCCATAATTTTGAGAATTACTTTCATGGCTGTGGGAATTGAACTGTTTCACCTTTTATATTCTTGGAGACCTTCTTTAAGGCTTCAGTGCCTCATTTTTCTTATGTGTGAAGTGGGGTTAATAATACTACCTGTACCCAGCGTCATGCTGAAGAGTAAATGAATGAATATCTGTAAAGTTCTTAGCACAGTGCCTGCCACGGGATTAGGGCTGCGTAAGACATGATGATGATGATGATGATGATGATGATGATGATGATTTTGATTTCCATACCAGACCATTGAAATCTACAGCTTATTGCCTTTAATAGCTGATTAATGGATATTACTTCTATTAGTTCCCCTGGGTTTCCCCCAAAGAGAGTTGGGGGCTGGGATGTTTTATGGGAAGTGATCCTTTTGTTGAACTACAAGTTCAGGTGAATTAGCCAGCTGGTCTAGAACACATATTTATTAAGCACCAATTATCTGTTGCACAAACGTTAATCTGGCTCACGTTAATAATAACGTTAAACACTATTTTCAGGGGTGCTGTCTTGATAATTGTGGAATTAGAAAAACTAGTGCCTTGGGGGAAGAATAAGGAAAAGGGAATCCATTAGAACGTCTGCTAGGTGTCAGGCACTGCTATTTCACTTTGTCTACACAACACCTCTAGGAGGAAAATGCTGTGACCCCATTTTCCAGGAGAGAAAACCCAGTCTCAGTTTAAGAAATGGGCCTAACTTGACAAGGCCAAAATGTGTTGGGATGGAGACTGAAGTCCATGCGTGCCTCATTTCAAAGCCTGTTCATTTTGAGTTGTCTTTCACTGCTGGACAAGAGGCAGAGCTTGCCCTGAAAGAGTTCATTGTTTCTTTGGAGAAGGGGTGGTGGAGGTGGGAAAGGTGAGGCACAAGGCAGCTGAAGAAAGCTCAATTCTTATAAACACTTCCCCATTTCTAAAGTTGCTTTGTCACTCAACACGTCTTTGGACTTGTCAGAACCACTCTGATGTGGGCAAACATCGTTCCCAGTTAGAGACAAGAATACGTGGAGGAGCTGGCTGTACACAGCTTCCAGGTGAGAACACCAAGGTTGGGGAAGGCAAAGCGACTTGCTGAGAATCATAAACCAGTGGTTGTTTGTGAAAACAGGTTTTCAAGGTCACAGCTTTTTTGTAAAACCTTGGACTTCAACACCAATACTGTGCACACTTTGAGGAAGTAACTTGATGTTACTTAGAGCCTGTTTCCCCTCCTTTAAGATGGGGATAAGAGAATCTGTTCTGCAGAGCTGCTGAGAAGGCCGTTAGATGATGTAGATGGGTATCGATAGATAGGTGTCTATTTGTAGAGAGACCTTCCAGGTATTAAGCTGCGTGTAGCCTCCTGAAGGATGACTTGGGGTGGGGGGCTCAATTGTTTCACCTGTTCAGTGGAGGTTGCTGTAATTCTCTCCAGGTTGTGGTGAATATTAAATGAAGAGTCTGAAAAGCCTTGTGGACTCTGAAGTGCTTTCCGTAACAAGAATTGCTTGTCCTTGTATGTTAAACCCACAGGGCCGTAGCGTTCTGTGTTCTGATACCATTTGACACGGAGATAAATCCGTCTTCTACATCTGTAGCCCATAAGATATTTTGGGGCAAAAGGACACCCAGGCCACCATCTGGGAAGTTTCAAGTACACTATTTAGATTAAATGCCTGCGTTATTGATGACTGGCTGTTCAAACTGAGAGCCAGAGTATAATCTCGTTTTCAAAACACTTGTTCAGAAGTTGTTTTCTCTTTCTCATTTTGCTTTTAATAACCTGTCTCTTGCCTTAAAATAATGGTCTGTGGCACTGTGTTGAGGTACGTAATTCAAAGGAAAAAAGGAAATAACAGGAAATTGAAATTTCTTGTTTCTCAGGAAACAAGAAAAATAGAAATACTTGCTACTACCCCACCAATTTTCAGACGTGAAAGAGAAGAAACTTCAGGCAATAATTTCTTTTTATAGATTTTTTTAAACAAAGTTTTCTTTTATATTGTGGTAAAACATATACAGTACAACAAAATTTACCATTTTAGCCATTTTTAAGTGTACAGTTCAGTGACGTTAAGCGCCTTTACCATGTTGTACAGCCTCCAGCGCCGTCCACCTCCACAGCCTTTCTCATCCTTCCAAACTGAAACCGTTCCCGTTAAATGCGGACTCCCCACTTCCCCTCCTCCAGCCCGTTAACCGCCCTTCTGCCTTCTGTCTTGCTGTCTCCATGAATCGGACTTCTGTAGGTACCAGAAGTGGAAATAAGTAGAATCATGTAGTATCACATAGTATTTGTCCTTTTGTGTCTGGCTTATTTGCTAAGCTAAAAGTTTTCGAGGTTCATCCATGTTGTACTGTTATAGAACAGACCCAGGGTGGTGGTGGTGGTGGGGGGGGGTGGAACGATATACTATTGCTGAATGTATCCACCCTTGTGCTCCGGGGTCCCCCCTCCAACTAGGTTCGCCTTGCCTGTCACCAGGGAAAGATGTCTCTCAATGCCAGAGATTGGTGAAAAGGAAAATAATTATTTATTCAAAGAGTTATACAAACTTAAGAGTAATGACTTAATGTCATCATTGAGATCCCAAAGTCCTTTAGAATGCCTACAAATGCAGTCCTTCCTTTCCCCTCTGCCCAGTCCAGGGTACCGTATCTCAGGAAAAGAAATAGAGGTCTGTGGCTCAGGTAGACCCTGGTTCTTCCCAGTAATCCGTGCTTGGCTGGTAGGCCTCCCTCGGTTCCCGGCACCATCAGCTGTGTCACTGGGACCTCTAGTTCTTAATCTAAAACCATGTGGCACCTTCTCATGGCCCACCAGCAAGAGTCCTTTCACCCCTTTCCTTCCTGCAGCATCTCTTCTGCATTCTTCCAAACTGCTAAGAGAAAGCTCTGTATCGCTGCTACATCTTGCTTTCTGGCTTCCTAAGCTGCGTGGCAAAGCCACATGGTGCTTCTCGTCATGGCTGTTGCACCTGGGTTTAAATCCCAGCACCAATCTTCCTCTGCACCCCCATTTCCGACTCCTCCCACAATCAGCTACACCTGCCAGAATTCCTGTATTTTTCCAGCTTTTCTGGGCTGTCATAGTAAGTCCAGGCAGGCATGGCCCATGATGTGGAGCCAATCATCTCCAAGCTTTCACGCAGGCTCTGTAACCAGGGGGAGTTGCCTCCAGTTACATCCTGGGTGGAAGTCACTCCCATCTCCCTGGCTGTAAGCATGGCCACAGCTATTTAACATATCTATGAAACCAGTTAAAGGTTATAGATGTGCTAAATGACCATGCCAGAGGTTATCTGCAAAACTGTTGCTATAAAAAACAGCTCTCAATGGCCCTGCTCCATGTGTCCCATCCCCTAGTTCAGACTTGTGGGGGTGAGGACATCCCATATTTTTAATATTTCCTGGACACCCTGAGTTCTGGACCCCATTACAAATCCTTCTTTTGGGGTCCCTGGCTGCACCCTCTTACAGAGCCAGCCCTGCAACACCTTGTCTTGGACTTGCAGCCTCCAGAGCTGTAGAAAATAAGTTTCTGTTTATGCCATCCTGCCTGAGGTGCTCTGTTATGGCAGTCCGCACTAACAGCACGGGTCAGATGGTCCTTCCTTTCTGTGGCTGAAAAATACTCCATTGTCTGTGTGGAGCGCATTTTGTGTTTGTCTGCTCATCTCTTGTGGACTCTTTGGCTATCCTCGTCCTTTGCTATCGGGAATAATGCTGCTTTGAATATTGGTGTAAAGGTATATACTTGAGTCCCTGCTTTGAATTCTCTTGGGTATATGCCCAGAGGTTAAATCACTAGATCATTAGGTCATTCTGTGCTTAACGTTTTGAGAAACTGCCAAACTGTTTTCCTCGGTGGCTGCACCGTTTTATATCCCTACCAGCAAACACAAAGGTTCCAATTTCCCCACATGACGGCCAGCACTTGTTATTACATTTTTTGTGATGTGTTCGTTTTTGTAATACCTGCGTAACCGGAGGCATTAGAATGAACAACAAAGGGTTTTACTTCTGCGGTGACAGAGCAGGCTCCTAACAGGCTGATCCTCCCTCAGAGAACAACTGTAAACTCTGGATAAGGCACAAACACTGGAACTGCAAGCCTCTGAAAAGGGAGCTCAAGTGAGCAGATTTTGGAAACAGTCGAAACTTGAAAGAAGGGGCCGACATGAAGTGGTCTCCAGTTTTTATGGCTTCAGTGTGACGGCAGGGTGCGTCATGGTGACACAAACAGCAGCTAGAACTCCAGTAGCAATCCCATCATCTTTCTGGTCCTGTGGGGGCCTGTGACCCCGGAGAGTGGCGGAGGGAGCCTGCCTAGGAGCGAGCTGCAGAAGGGGGACTCAGAATTCTCGTATTCGCCCGGATGCCTCTGGCTGACCACTGTGAACACATGTGCAGGTCAGTTGTGAGCAGCTAAGACTAAACAGAATTGATTGTGTTTATGTGTATATATTAGTAGTAAACAATTGGAAAATGAGATGTTTAGAAATTACAATATCATTAATAATTTAGGAATAAATTTAACCGAAGATATCCAAGACTTTTATAGTGGAAGACACCTGCAGTACAAGGAATGAAAGAAGACCTAGGTAAATGGAGTGACATACCATAATCATGGATTAGAAGACTCAAAATTGCAGAGGTGACGATTTATCTCAAGCTGGTATATAATAAATTCAACACAACCCTAATCAAACTCCCAACAATCACTTTAGTAGAAATCGAGGAACTGATTCCAAAGTTTATGTGCAAATGCAAATTACCTCTTTAAGTGAAAATTACAAAAGTGAAAGCATCAACCAAAACAATTTTGGAAAAAAAAACCATTTTGGACGATTTACCCTACCTTGTCTCAAGACTTGTTACAAAATTATAGTGATGGAGGCAGTTTAGTATTGGCAAAGGACAGATGTACTGATCAGTGGGACATAGGAGAGTTCCAAACAGACATACACACATGGGGTCAATGGATTTTCAACAAAGGTGCCAAAGCAGTTCAATGGGGAAAGTTTAGTTTTTGTATTCTCTTGGCCAATGCAGGTCACAAGGTTAGTCCGGATGTAAGGACTAGGAAAATAGACTCAACCTTTGATGTGAGGGGCAGCAAAGTCACATTGCTAAGGGTGTGGATAGAGACAGGGAGACAGGAAGGACTGAATTCGTTTTGGAATTTACCACCCCAGGGAACCTGGATGGGCCTTTGGAACCACTCACCATACAACCCGGTTTGTCCGCCTAGGTCTCAGCTCAAAGGCCACCTCCTCTGAGAAGCCAGCCCAGATGCCTCTACCTCAGAGTGACTCAGTTACCATTTATCACACTGGCCAGTTTAGCTCCTTCATAGCTCTTCTTCTATAATCTTGTTCATCATTCTTCAATTGTTCATCATCTGTCTTCCTCATTAGGATATAATGATCATGTAAGATGGCTTTGAAATAAGTGAAAAGAAATGAGGCCAGGAAGGTAGCCAGAGGTCAGGCGGGAAATGCCCCAGTAAGTTTAGACATCCATTTATAGAGAAACAAAGAATCGGAAGTTTAGAGCAAGAGGGTGACCTGATAAAATGGATACTTTCTAACGAGATTCCTGTGGCAAAGGCACTGGTGTAGAATCCCTGGGGGAAGTGGAAGGGAGAATTGGGGGTGGGGAGGGTGAGAGCAGGGGCTCCCGAGGGTGGCCGTGATGGTGGGGGTGCGAGTGAATGGCCTGGGGGAAGGGTCAGTAGTGATGGGGGTGCAGGTCCCTCAAGGCTGATATGGCTGGACCTTCTGACTTTTCAACAGAATATGGATATTTAGATGATCTATGTGGAATGGCAACACTTTTTCATTGTTGGCAACTAATAAAAATGTTTAAACTATGTTGGGAGTGGGCTGTGGCCTGAGCCCCACTGGACAGCCTCTCCGCCAAGCACAACATAATTATGATTTCACAGGCGTAATTGTAGCTGAACTTGAATGCCTGGAATCCAGGTTATTGCTGCTCTGAATGGCTTGTGTGTGCAACCCAAGAAACAGCACTGAGGAGACAGGTTCAGGAAAGGGGAGGGTGAGGAGCAGGAGGGGCCTGTGAGCCTGTCGGGTGGGGGGGGGGTTGAGGACAGCTCTCTGCCCTCACTGGGAGGCACTGGGGTTCTCAGGTCCTCCCGATGCAGGAGGAGGAGTCAGAGCACAGCCTTGCCACTTCCTCGCTCCAGCTCCCTCTCTGCAAAGTGGGATCATCAACTCCTTCTGAGAACTGGTAGGTGAAGGAAACAAGAACATGTCATTTCTTATGTTTCTCTTGTCTGAGAAGACGTATCCAAAAAAAATATTACTAACAGCGATGTCAAAGAGTTTACTGCCTATATTTTCTTCTAGGAGTTTTATGGTTTCAGGTCTTACATTCAAGTCTTCGATTCATTTTGAGTTTATTTTTGCAGATGGTGTAAGAAAGTGGTCCAATTTTATATTTTTGCATGTAGCTCTCCAGTTTTCCCAACATTATTTATTGAAGACTTTTCCTTATTGTGTATTTTTTACCTCCTTTGTCATAAATTCAATCGATCAAGTAAGCATGGATTTATGTCTGGGCTCTTTATTCTTTTCCATTGACCTATATGTCTGTTTTGTTTTTTTTTGTGCTGGTGCCATGCTGTTTTGATTACTATAGGCTTGTAGTACAGTTTGAAATCCGGAAGAGTGAAGTCTCCAACCTTAACTTCATTTGCTTCTGCTCTGGTCTCTATTACTTCCTTCCCTTTACTAACTTTGGACTTTCTTCCTCTTTTTTTAGTTGCGTTCGGTATAAAGTTAGATTATTTGAGATTTTTTTCTTGTTTGTTTCTTGAGAGCCTGCATTGCTGTAAACTTCCCCCTTAGAACGGCTTTAAAATGGCTTGGCTGTATCCCATAGATTTTGTGATGTTGTTTCTATTTTCGTCTGTCTCAAAGCATTTTTTTTGATTTCCTGTTTGATTTCTTCACCGACCCATTGGTTGTTTGGCATCACGTCGTTGTTCAGCTTCCACATGGGTTCTTTCCAGATTTCTGCTTATACTCGATTTCTGACTTTATACCATTGCGGTCAGAAAAGATGCTCGATATGATTTTAATTTTCTCAAGTTTATTGACTTGTTTTGTGCCCTAACACGTGATCTAGCCTGGAGAATGTTCACGTGCCCTTACAAAGGGTGTGTGCTCCCGTGTTTGGGGATGGGACGTTGTGTGCATGTTTGTCAAGTCCACCTAGTCTGATGTGCCACCGAGAGCCAATGTTTCCTTACTGACTTTGTCTGGACGATCTGTCCATTGATGGGGTGTGAGTGGGGTCTTTAAGTCCCTACTGTGATTGTGTCACTGTCACTTACTTCCTTTATACCTGTTAATGTTTGCTTTATGTATGTAGGTGTTCCCGCATTGGGTGCACATGGTTACAGGTGTTGGATCCTCTCGTTGGACTGACCCTCATCGTTATGTCATACCCTTGTGTGTCATCACAGTCTTTGTTTCCAAGTCCATTTGGCCTGAGTAGTGCTAACCCAGCTTTTTTTTTTTTTTTTCCATTTTCATTTGCATGGAATATCTTTTCTCACCCATTCACTTGCAGTCTATGTGTGTTTTTACGTCTGAGGTGGGTCTCTTGTAGGCAGTGTATGTGTGTGTCTTGCCTTTCTTTCCATTCAGCCACCCTGTGCCTTTGAATGGAGCACTTAGTCCATGTACATTTAAGGTGATTTTTGACAGGCATGTACTTATTGCCATTTTAACTGTTTTCATACTACCTTTATAAGTGTTTAGTCTACTACCTTTGCCAGTGAGATTTTTTTTTTCTTTCATATATTATCTTATTTCTAGTTTTGGCCTTTTTCTTTTCTGCTTAAAGGATTCCCTTGAGTATTTCTTGTCAGGCCAGTCTAGTGGTGGCGAACTCCTTTGGTTAAGGCACCATTCTGAACCACGAGTACAAAGGTCACTCGAGTGGAAACCGGCAAACTGGGTTTCAGCCCCAGATCTGCTCCCTCCTGGCCACGTGGTCTTGAGCATGTCTCATTGTTCTTAGGGCCTCCATTTCCTGCAACACATTTGGCCACCTGTGAAATGCAGTGGCACCTATCCTGGTGAGCCAGCGAGCAGCCAAGTGGTCCAGAACTTGTCCCATAGCCTTCCAGAGCCTGCATTTCCTCATTTGCAAAAAGAGGGTTAATGACACCTACTTCCATGTGGGCAACATGGGCCCATGGTTGGGCCCTGGAGCCACACTCTCTAGGCCGTGCTGGTGACAACACACTGCTTACCTGACCTGCCCTGACAGTCACCCCACCCTGAGCCCCCTCCGCTCTGTGCTGCAAAGCTGGTGACTTGCCGTGGAGCAGTCAGGGACACACACAGTCGTTGCTGAGCTTTTTTCCCAGGTGCTCGGGGTCTGTCAGTTTTGGGGGGAGCAGGACTGAGTGAGGGCTCCCCAGGGCCGTGAGACATGAGCCGCGATGTGTACAGGGTCTGCATCTCCTGCTGTCAGACAGAGTGGGCCACCCTGGGGTCAGCGTCACGCCTCTTTCCACCGTGGCCTTCCTGCCATCAGCACCTTGGGTGAGAGTGGCCCCAGCCCCCCTCACGAAAGATCCTGAATTCTGGTCCAGCAACCGGCAGCTCCAGGGCCAAAGGGCAGCTCCAACAGATTGGTTAGTTAAGAAAAACAAGTGCGGAAAAATTTCCCTCAGTTCTCTTTTTATTCATTTTCATGTGAGTTGCTCGGACAGAGTTTGGGTGATGGTTTTCCCATATAGTATGTGTGGATACAGGTTAGTTAATAATTCACATTTACAGCACGCAGAGATGGTATTGGGGGATAAGATGACAATGAGGGGTTCTGTGGTCTTGTGCCTTTGAGGAGTCTAGAGGAGAAAATGTCACTGAAATTTCTGAGGTAGGTCATCCTAGATGCATAGGAACAATGAACAGAGTTCATGCAAGGTAGAGCTGATGGTTGCTAAGGAAGCTATAGGCCTGGGATGCCCATTGACTATTCTCCATGCCCAGTTGGGACTCTTGGACCACACCATCCCACGTGGTTATTTCCGTAAGGCCTTCCATGTGGGCCGCCCTGAGCTTGTCAAGTTCAACATATGGGCCATTTTTCATTCATAGTTTCACATCTAGACCCCCCAAGAAGAAAGGGGAGCCCTGGCTGGCTGAAAGAGGAGTCAGGCTAGAAAATGTCTAAGCTAATGAAGGATACCAGAATACTCGGCCCCAAACTGAACTGAAGGTCATCGTGAACCAACAGGTACAGGAAAAGCTGTTAAAACAGGGCACAAAAGGAAATTCACATTTAAAAGGAAAGTTCTATTTATAAATGGGTCTCCCTGACTGGTAATAGGAAGAGGAAGACTCTTAATAACTCTGCTGGATGAAGAAAGTTCAGACTTAAATCAGCATTAACAAACCCACTAAACAACTCTTGTTTACCTTACTTTTCCTGCTTGCCTTCCCATAGCTTTCTCCCCACGACGGAAGTCCCAAAACCCATTTTCCTGTGTTCAGACTAAGATGGTCTGTAAGTGTCATTAATCTGGCCACCTCCTTGAGCCACATCTTTTTTTGTGTGTGAACTTCCAATTACATATAGGTTCAGAGTTAAAACTGTTGTTTCCCCCTCTTTTTAAATCCATCTCCTATCAAGACTTCCCATCAATATGGTGTTGTAAGTAGACACACTGTGCCTCCTCCCACAACCAAAAGAAGGACAACAACAAATTTAAAACAAAAAAACCCAGAACTGAAAGAAAATTGAACTGTATGGAAGTCCGACAACCAAGAAGTTAAAGAAAAAACATTCATCCAGACTGGTAGGAGGGGTGGAGACAGGCAGCCGGGTGGAGAGGAATCGTGGCATGGTGGCAGCTGGAGGACTGGGGTGGGCAAGGGGGAGGCTGTAGGACCGGGTGGTCCTACATTCACGTGCAGATAAACTGGGAGGAACAACTGGGGAATGAGACAGACTGTGCAACCCAGGCTTCCAGTACGGAGAAATAAAGCCACAAAGCCTCTGACTGAAAACACCTGTGGAGGTTGAGGTGGAAGCAGGAGAAACTCCCAGCCTCACAGGAGAGTTTGTTGGAGAGACCCATAGGGTCCTAGAACATACACCAACCCACCCACCCGGGAATCAGCACCAGAAAGGCTCAATTTGCTTCTGGGTAGCTAGGGAAGTGACTGAAAACTGGCAGAGAGTAGAGCAAGTAGCAATGTTCCCTCTTGGACTTATCCTCCACATACAATGCCACAACACAGCGACATGGGTGTCCCCGCCCTGGTGAACACCTAAGACACCTCCCCTTACTACGTAACAGGCGTGCTGAGACAAAAAAAAAAAAAAAAAAAAAAAAAAAAAAAAAAAAAAAAAAAAAAAAAAAAAAAAAAAA